>BMAO01021260.1:0-41869 GCA_019973975.1 Trichonephila clavata
GTTCGTCCCCTCTATACCCCTCACATTGTATCGCCCAACGAAATTCAATCAGAAATTAACGAAAAATCTGTTTGTTTACTTTTATTATAGTAGAAGTTTCTGTTCACATCTATATTTTTTTTATTTCAGAGAGCGCAATTACTGTTGGATATTGATTAGGTTTGCTTTCAAACGTTTCTAGCATTCTGTATTAATTTTTAAAAATACGTTTCAAAAATAGATTTTTACAATATATAAAGGTACTATCCTTCCTTACGTGTTTTTAAAAATTATATATTTTTTGGGAAAAAATTAAATTTTATAAAAACAACAAGTTAAATTAATGATATTCAAACATTCATTTTTTAAGTTAGCAACCTTTAAAGGAATCAGCAAAAAAGTAAACGAAAAATATTCATATTTCTTAGAAAATTTAAAATATGTATATGTGTTCTTCAACAATGGTCATTTTGCTTTGACCTTTTTTATCTCGCTATAATCTAAAATAAAGTTTTCACACACTGTCGAATAGTTATAAAAATAGACTTCTAAAATAGAAGCATGACTTCGATATTTTTCTTACAATTATATTTTCATTAAATTTCTCACAAACAAATTCCGTTGAAAAACTTAATAAAAGTGTAATAATGATAATGTTTGATGTGCAGCATAGTGAGATACATAATAGCAATTATTTTCCAGTATTTATTAAAATGTCTATTTTTATGTTATTACCTACTTTACAAAAACTCACAAAAAATTATTAATCCAGTTACATTTAAACAATTTTGCGTTCTAATCAAGATAAAGCGTTAAAAATATCTAGCCAAAATAATAAATCAGGAAAAAAGAAACAAGAAAAAATGTTCCCAGGCTTTCATAATAAGCAGATTGTCCTGTTCCTCTTCAAAGTGTTGTAAAATAGCCCCCCCCCCTGTGAATCATGAGATGCGTCAATTACAAAGGAAAGTATTGCATTCACCATCTAAGATAGGAGATAAAAGCCCTGACTGGCTAGGCGCTCCTATAGAAAACTTCCCTGTAAAAGGAAAGTATTTAGGGAGTGGAGACAAACTAACATTTCTTCCCTTTTCTTCCTCCCCTAGGAAGGTCCATTTATTAATCATACTGTAGCACCACACTTTCCTCTCTTTCATAGCAATTCTCCAAATAAAATATCAGAAAAATTAATTTGAATAGAGGCATAATAGAAAAATCAAAAGTATGAAAAAACATTCACTTTGAAATAATGGGGAATAGTGAAAGAAAAAAAAGAACAACAAATTAAATTTCCATTCAACCATTATTTTAATGAAATTCTTTTTGTTTTTAATAGAAAGGACTGAGAATTATTGGAGTAATTCAATATCATTCATTTTCAGTTTTCATGTCCTTAATTTAATGTTACTGAGTTACACACAGCAAAGATTTTGCCACTTTCTTCTAGTAAATTAAGGTAATTATTTTTCCCTTTTGTGAGCATAATTTGTCCAGGCACAGAATGTTCAATAATACATTAAATTTGAAATAGTATATGGCTGTGGAAATTATCTAAAATCTGAACTTTTAAATAACTTCAGCAATAAGTTTTAAAATTTTAATTAATCATGAATTGTACACAATTTATTAAAATGCTTTTAAAATTTCAGAAATATAATCCCTGGGTTAGAGTTGGAAAGATAGTAGTGTTTTGAAAAAGAAATTTAAAAACTGAATTCATATCTGCTTAAATAAAATAAAAGAAACTGAATACAAAGAAGTATAACATTTCAGTCAACACTGAAATTCTAAAAATCACAGCTTCCTGTTGTGAATGTGTGGAATTTAGGAGAATGAAATGTTATCTGATTAAATCCTCCACATAAAAAGTATACAAAGATAGCATGTCAAGTTATTGAGATTTTATACATATATTGACAGAAATTTTATGCATATGAAACAGTTTTTTACAAATACTTCCTCACTAAATTATATATATATTGACATAAAAAATAGTTAAGAGGAATAGTGAGCAAATATTATTCCTTCCTATCAAAAATGCCTTTTCAAAATGAATAGCTGCTTCAATATATTAAGATGGCAAAGATTTTGAAGTTCAAAATGTAATATATATATAGATTTTTTTTTACAAATAAATTATTTTATTATAGTTATACTGTGGTGAGGTAGTATGTTGGTCAAGAAATATTTATACCAAAATAAACAATTTTTGTTTTATTTTTTAATAATGATATGTTTTTAATACTTATATAAAGAACAAATTAAAATTCAGTATTCATTTTTTAAAAAAATAATAAATCTGCAACCCTTCTAAATTATTTTGAAGTACCTTCATATTTCTCAAAAGCATGAATATTTTTCAGAGCATCTTTTTCTATTATGATCTTATTTAAGTCAGGGCAGTTTTGTTACAAAAAGCTGCTGAATTGTTCATGGTGCTAAATACTGGCTAAGTTGCAGCCTTAGTGCCAGGAAGAAAAAATGGGGAACTCTGACACTTTTAAACATTTGAAAAATTATAACTTCAGGTTCTTATTAAAATATGCAGTTATATTTTCATCTACCTCTGAAATTGGCACATCTTATTGGTCTAAGTGAAGGCATTTGTGGACAGTGTAGCATTGATAGTCAAAACAATATATGCTATAAATTTAGGACTAAAACCGAGTAGTGAAAAATTGAAGCAAGCACTGAACATTCGGAACAGTAACGGGAAATTTGGGATAATGTACAATCAAGTTCAAAGGAAATTATTAAAGGAATTAAACATGAGAAAGAAAAAATGTATTTTCTTTCTTTTTAACAACCCCCAAATTAAAAAAAAAAAAAGGAGGAGGAAGAAAAACTTATACATTTTTTACTTCATTAAAGTAAAATTTTCAGGAAAAATCAATCTCATTTTTTAAAACAAATATTTAATTTGTATATCTCAATACATCAATTTCAAATTTTTATTTCAAGAAATTATAATTCAATGAAAGAAAACAGCCACTGTTATGTAATAATATATTCCTATTATTAGAAATCTTATGTTTTTTAAAAAAGAATTCTGTATGAAAAAAATTTTTTTTTTCAAAACCTATAACAAAACCACGTTTTTACTGGAATATGTGTTCCAAGCAAAATATACATTAAGGTATTTTGAAAATTTAGCATTATTTTCCTGCTATTAATAATTAATTTTGAAGTACTGAAAACTTATTTTAAAATTATCTCTACTCAATATAGCTAAAAAAAATATTAATACTGTTTCATGAAATTTACTTTAAAATTTTTTTAAAAAAGTACATCAATACTACTGATGATTGAAATGATTATAATACTATACTTTTTAATAATTTTTTTAAAATGTTTTCAGTTTTATACTACAGAATTTTATGTTTAATCACGTTTTAAGCATAGCTGAAATATGAATCTTATTGTGAACATTGTTTATAATGAATTTTGAGCAAAGTAAGAACAGAACTGAAAAATAAATTATTTCCTTTATATATTAGCTAAATCACAATATAAACTTAATTTTGGAGTGTTTTTTAACTGAAAAATTATACGGAATTCAAGTCAATTTTTGTTTAGCATAAGCTGAAAATAATTTTAATTCTAAACAGTATTTAAAAGGCAATGCATGTAATTCCTACCATTTTATAACAGTCAATATGATATAGATAAATATAAAACACAATTTTCTTCTTTTATCATTAATACATATATATAATTATTATATTATATATATATATCAATATTTTTCTAGTTATGTTTCTTAGAATCTGTTTTCTAACATTTAGCTTTGTGGGTAGTATAATTTTGTCTTATTATTTTTTTTCATTTTATTATACTATATATAATATAAGAATTGCTCTAAATGAAAATATGATTTAATTTCAGCTGCAAAAGTTAAAAGGATTTTGTAACAATAATCCTCAAGTGTCTGTTTAGAAAAAAATTGCTAAACCTGATTCAAATGTTATAAGGATTAATAAAAATTCACTAAAAATTGCAAATAATCAAAAATATATCAATAAACTAAAATATTTTACTCTTCTATTTTAAGTCTACAATATAGTTACAGTTCTACATTTGTTTTTCCAGTTTCATTTAATATTTTTAAAAATTTAATCCTAATTTATATATTTTATAAACATACCATATTTCTAATGTGAACTTGTATACAACAAATAAACAATGAAAACATATTTATATCTTAAAATTCAAACAAAAATTGAAAAAACATTGAAATTGTTCAGTAGTAAAGTTATAAACAATAAACGCACAATATTTATAATAGGTTATTAGATTCACACATACTGAAACACACACTCAACACAGCATATTTAAAAAATACAATACATTGCACTTTTTTATTGTAATTATTTTGAAAGTAGCCAATAATTCATAACGAGCCAAATATAGCAACCCCAAAACAGAGAAATTTTAATTCGAATTCTGTAAAAAATAGGAATATGTGCTGCCAACGAAATCGCGCATTTCGTGTGTCCGGCCTTGTTCCTTTTATCTATCAGACTTGGCACACCTGATATCCAGCAAACAACTCAACTTGTCATATAAGGTGAAGCTACTTTGACTGTTGCTGTGTGCAACCTTTCTTAATTTTTACGTCGCGAAAATGGCTGCTGCTATTGTAGCTAATCAAGTTAATGATGTTGAAAAAAATAAAGTACAGTACTCGAAGGTTAGTTTATTACTAGAAAATTGTATCCTTCCTGCTGAAAAGCTTTCTCCATCACCATCACAATTAGATGGCTTAGATCCCGAAGCAGAAAGAGAATTGCGAATTCTGGGGTGTGAATTAATTCAAACATCAGGCATATTGCTGCGATTACCTCAGGTAAGCTTAAAATTATTGATCTGTTATGTATAATGTTCAGCATTTCTTATCGCAAATTATTTATTTCGTTATGTTATTGGTATGTTATCGATTGACAATGGTAACGCATGTTGTATACATATCTAAAGCTAAGCCTAATTCCAAATGGCGTAATCATTGTTAAAAAATCTTGTTATTTTTATATGGAATCTCATTATTTCTACATATTTTTTTAAAAAAGAAAATGCTTTTCAACTAGCTTTTATTATGTATTAATCAATTTTATAAGTTCTAAGGAGATCGGTTGCATCTGTACATGTATTTTTTAATATTAGAATTGTTTATGGGTTGTATAAAATTTTATTTCTTTTGTGATTCATAATTGCCGAAATGGGTCATAATATTGTATAAAACTAGGGTATCGTATTCGATTGATGCCGATGATTAATTTTGCATGAATTGTTTTAACAAAATGCTGTAGATGTAAAATACTAATTTGCTTGACGATTAAAATTGCAGTGAATCTATTTTGACTTCAAGATTTTTGCCCGAAGCACGTGTTCAAACATCTCCCCATTGCATTACCAAGTCAGATTGGGTAGATGTATGAAAAAAATTTTTTTGTTATAAGTGTAGATTAGAGTGTCCTTTAATGAAGTTGGCAATTTTTTTTTGGTCACATCTATTAGTGTCCGCTATTCAATGATCAGCAGACTTTATGATTTTTAATTATAGTTAGATCTTGGTACAGTCCCCTGATTTATTTTTTGGAATTGGTAACCTACCCTGGACAGGGCAAGTAACCTACCCTTTCTATAGTTTTCCAGACAGTGGTCAGTTCAGATCAGGGGTGGCCAATCTTTTATCAAAAAGTGCCACTTTCTGTTTGCCACTTCCAGCAAAAAAACATTAAAAGGTGAAAAAATGTTGCTTGTAGGCTTATACTGTGTATTTTTAATGCAAAAGCACATTTTTTAATTCATACTAAGTAGAGGAAATTTAAAAATATTATAAATAAGGACAAAAGTACAAATTTAAGTTACATTGTTTATATATTTTTTTACAGGTTCAATTAGTTAGGTTAGGTATAAATTAAAACTGAATAACTTGAAACATTAAATTCTAAATGATCATTAAACAGTCATAACTTGGTTATTGTGGCTTTTAAATCTGCAGTTTTTTACTGTCTCAATCGTATAAAGTTTGTCTTTTGAAGATGTTTAAAAAATTCATTTGTTTTAGATGCATAATATATTATGTTACAATTTTTAAATAATATATTATGTTCATCAAATAGAAAACATTATTTCACAAACATATGTTGGTACAAATCTCGGTGAAATTGTCAAATCGGCCACTGGTCTGACGAATTTTGAAAAATTGCTAATTTGTCGCGTTTTTGCGTGTTGTGTTTTGGAGTAGCAACCCTACCACAACGTGATCCGACTTCTTCCTCACTGGTACAAAAATCTAAAGGGTTACCAGAGTTGGTGCACTTGGCCGAGTGGTGGTGGCAAGAAAACACTTGGCACGATAAGTGGCCAATTCGACAAATAAAAAAATTTTCAAAATAGTTTGAATCACTTGCAGTTGGAATAAATTCCTTATAATTGCTTTTCAGTGTAGTATAGTGCTCAAGATTAATAATTTTGATTTGGATTTTAAACAAGGAACAATTAACATCTTGCAGAAAAATTGAAAAAGGATTTGTGAAAAGATCAGCAATTTTTTATCTTGAATATCATCAAAACTAAAAAAAATGCATACTAAATTTTTAAATCTATCACATAGCTTAGAGCATTATCAACCTTAGTAGATAGTTCCTGCCTTAATGTGAAATGTGTTATTTTTACCAAAATCCAGACAAAATACTAAAAGTTTGTTTTTAAATGAAATATGACCATAACTAGGGTTAAAAAAAAACAATCTTAAATTTAAATGACCCATAATATTCGTAAGAAAAGCTAAGTTCCATAGACAGTCTTCAATATTGAGTGGGAAGCACTCACCGAGCAGTTAGTTGTTTTCTTCCAGCTATTTTAAAACACATTCCCTCACATTCCAAAATCTCACTTGTACTTCCTTTGAAAAGCCAAAGCACATAACAATGAAGGAATTGCTACATCAGACCAAAAGTTCAATACCGGTATTAGAAATTTTAGGGGGGGGGAACACAGGTGTTTCTTTGTTTTACTTGCTGTAAATATCACAAAAAAATAAATAAGGGAACATCTTATTTATTTAAATCACAAAAAAGTGCAAATATGACTGTTCAGTCTGTGGTAGTTTTTCAAATTTTTTTAATGTTCTAAATGTTTGAAAAGTGTTCTTAAAATCATAATGCATCAATTGTATTGTCTCTAAGACTGGAACATAATTTTGTGCAAAAATTACCAGCTGTCGAAAATGCTCTTTCGGCATCTACGCTAGTTTGTGGTACTGTTAGCAATGCGCGATATACTTTTCTTAAGTATTTACCTCTGAATCCCACATTTTCAAATAAATCGATTTCTCATTGTATAAATTTGGATATAGGTAATTTCTGTACTGTATTTTGGTTTTATGAAATTTTTTTGTTATCCCTGATTTTAATTTTTGTTCAAGAGACAGCTCCTTTTCACCATTGACATTAGTGTCATCATCATCTTCGATAATTGTACTGAATTCTTCTGAATGTGGATTGGTTTGTGGGTAAAAAATTAAATTTGATTTGGTTAGTCTCTTTTCTTCTTAACTCTATAACACTTTTTAGACTGTGCCATCATATTCTTTTCATCATATAAATAATGAAACCAAACTGAAGTATTATCAACTGATTTTTTTCTGTTCTTTAAAGTTATTCTTATTCATTATTATGGGTTATTATTTATGACTATATATATAATGAGTCTGAAAAACATTTTGAACCCTAAAGTATGATACAATGTGAATAACAAACTCACCAATTTAGAAAATATCGAAAAATTACACATTTTCTTCAAGTACAACCTTGGTTTCTCAGATACGAATATCAGACTACAAATCCTGTGCAAGTGCAGTATCGCTCTAAGCTGTAATAGGACAATTTTGGCCTTGGATGATTCAGTTATTTTATAACTTCTCTTGATTGTACGATGCAACTTTATATTCACAGACTAATTAATTTCATCCGTTAGGGAGACATTTTAGTAACAGGTGATGATGGATGAAGGAAGGCAAATGAGCTTGGATATGTCATTCCTCTTTCAACGAGAACTTATTTAAGAGTAGTGTATTTAGCGCTTTTTGTCAGAGAAGTAATTTATGTCTATATTTTTAAGTTCAGATTAATAGTCTTTTATCCCATTGTTTCTGGCAATGAAAAAATCAGATGATGGATTTAATGAGCTGTCTTAGAACTGTAGAACAGCTAGGAAAAATAAAAATAACAACGGAATGAGCGGAATATAAAAACGTTTAATATTTTCAGCTTCTGAAATGGACGTGAAATTACTTCATTTATAATATATTTTAATCATGGGGCAATAGTTAACACTATAACATTAACATAAAGGTGTATATTATTTTGCTATGTTGGCTATTCCTGAACCTATTAGAAACAATTTAAAAAAAATTCTAGTAAATACCGAAACACTGGTATTTAAACTTGTGAATACCTGTATTTCGAAACTGTACAAACATCACAAAATACCAGTATTGCAATCCCTAGAAGAAATATTCTCTACATGATAATTTTATATTCTAATTCAATTAAGTGTATTTCAAATAAATGTTGAGAGATAGATAACTGTAATTCAATAAAATGGTTTTAAAAAAAGTATTCACTCTTTTTTTTAATTTTTGAATTAGTCTTCGCTTGCCACTGTTACAACTCTGCCATGCCATGGGTTTATCACCCCCAGATCTAGCTGTCGACTTAGGCAGTTTTGTGTGTAAGATACTTTCTTGAATGGCTAAAAATGAAGCAATATTTGTTTTCCCCCCTATTTTTTCTATGGCAGAAAGAATGTTTGAAAGGAAATGAGATTTTTTGATTAAATCAATCTGAAGCATGTGTTTTCGATGTTTTCCCATTATTGTATGTTGGAAGCAAAATGCATGTTTTTCTATACTCTGCTGTTTCTCCAGTGCAAATCTCGCCAAGTTGGTGTTACTGACAACAACATGTATATAAGTATTAATTCCCATTAGTTTTTCATCCAATTTTGATGCATTATGTAAAAGAAGGGTACTTGCGTATTATTGCAATAATCGCCAATTCTATTAATAACTTGCCAGGTTAGCGACCTCAATTTTCTATGTGTCATACACGCTGATTTGGCAACTAGGTGCTTCGTTTCATATAATGTCGCCAATAAGTTGCGATAATATGTAAGTATCAAAAGAAGTTACCAAGAAAAAAAGAGCACTATTCATTTTGAAAATGTGGTGGTAAAAGGTTACCATCAAGAATACTCATTTTGGTGCCGGTTGTATCATTTTTGGTGACTGTATCGCATGTGCCAGTGAAAGTGAAAAGTGTCCATTTTTCTTAGAATGACAATGATATCTTTTGGTACTTACTTATAAATGCAACTGTATTGGTGACATATGAAACAAAGCAGATGGTTGACAATTTAGTGTGTATGACACATGCAAAATTGGAGTTTGCAGATTTGGTGAGTTATCTTGATCGTTGGCATTGTTGCAATAGTATGTAAGTACCAATCTTTTCTTTGGAATAAGAAAGATGAGAATGAAATGGCTGATTATAGTAGATGAAGGAATGAATGATAGCATTCTAGTATGAATATCTAAAATTTTGAAAGAATGTGTTTCAGAGAATTTGAGATCATTATTTCATCAACCTAAAGCAAAAATATCGGATGTTTTTCTCCCCAATGACTTTGAGATGCAAAGTGTTTTTCTTTGTATTGATGTCTGAAATTAGGAAAGGTAATACCTTTGATTTGATGTTTTCAGTGGGGGGGTGGTCGGAAGAAAAATGGTTTCTAAAACAGACATTTTTGGTCTTTTGATGACATTTTTAATGCATTGTGTCCCTCGGTGCCATTTGGTGAAACAATTATTGCCAAACTAACCAGGGGGCTGCTATAGGATTTTACTATATTTACGTACTATCGCAACAATGCTAATGTTCGAGTTAACTGATCAAGTTGGCAACCCTGATTTCCCGTACGTCGTATGTGCTGAATTGGTGATCGTGTGCTTCTTTTCAAATGATGTCACCAATGTTGTTGCAAAAATACGTAAGTACTGATTTTACCAGAATTTTTCTTTGGTACTTACGTATTGTTGCAACCTATTGGTGACATGTGAAATGAAGCACATGATATATGATACATCCGTAATTGGGATTGCCAATTGGGCGAGTTATTTTGGCGATTAGTTGCGATAATGTTAGTACCTTTACTTCTTCCAAGGAAAATTAAATCTGTTAAGGTTACCATTAAAGGTAGAATACTTTTCATTAAATTGCTGTTTTAAATTAGAGAAGAATTGAATCTCAAATGGAATGGGATTGAAGCACAAAATCGAGAAGCTTGTCATCTGAGACTGTAATTTCTAATGAAAAGAAATCACTGTTGGCTTATCGGAGTCCAAGTATTTATTCTCGTTAAAATGTAAATTGCACTTAATTTACTTCAAATATTTTTTCTCATCTAGTACAATGCTTATTCATTCTTCTCATATCTTTTATAAACAATTTCAATAATCAAATGCTTGTTGTTTTAATTATGCACTATTGTAACATAGGTAATTTTCTCTTGGGTTTCCAAATTTCTTTTTAGACAAGGAATGTAAATTGTATGTATTGGTTATGCTGTTCAAATAACTTAAGCTGAACTAAAAAAAGATAAGAGAAAGTAATATAAATCTGCAATGAATATCAAAGTTGAAATCTTAAAAGTTTTTCAACAAAAACAATAGAAATGCTTGTCGTAAAAACAATAGAAAGGTAATATAAAAAGAATTGTTTGTCTGTTTTTAAAACAGCTGCCAATTTTAAATAATAAATAGCAATCAAGAAAACACGTGATCTTATCAGAACAAGTCCACATTTTATTGTATCTGGGTTGCCAAAGTAAACAATATGACTGAATGAAATCATTATCTCACTATAAAATCTAAGAAAATATCACCAAATCCAAGATACGCCCTAATCTTCCTTTGCAAACAATGTTGTACTTCATTTTGAAAGAACTAAAAAAGCACTAACCTTACTTTGAGCATCTTTTATAAACCTTTTAAATGCTGACCATGTTGTCTTTAAGCTCTCTAAAATATATTCTAAATGTTAGGTATGTAGAGTATCACCACATTTTTTAGATAATGGAGTGTTAGCTGTAGTGTCATCTTTTTCATATATGAAGGATTTCATTAACCCCTTAACTGCTACCAACATATATATATATCTCACTCAGCCATTGTCCCTGGTGTACATGTATGTCTTTTAGCTATAAAATATTTTCGTTTGCTGCTATCAATAAAACTATTCCGAAGGCTCTTCAATGCAATAAAATTACCTTGACAAAGTTTTAAGCCTTTTTCATTTAAAGTACTGGTAGAAATGTATATTTGTTATATATATTGCCATGCTTACAATTGCGTAAATTTTTTTTTGTTTTGCAAAATGATTGAAATCATTGGTAAGTGACGAGAAAGAGAAGGATCATTAATAAATAAAGTAGCAATAGAGGGTTGCATTTTCTACCAGGATGAGTAAGGTTTCCAACTTTGCTTGTTTACGTCACCAATTTGATTTTTTTTTATTTTGTCTCCTAGAAATGGGTTCAGCTAGGATCAAATAAATTTAAGCAAAGTATTTTTTAAAAAGCTCGAAAAATTATTACTTTGCAGAATCTATTTATTGTAAAATAATTTCTTATTTTTTAAATTTATTTTAGGTGGCAATGGCAACGGGACAAGTCTTATTTCAGAGATTTTTTTATTCAAAGTCCTTCGTGCGCCAACCAATGGAGGTAAATTTTAATTTCTTTTGAAATGTTTTTCTTTTAAATTTATTTTTGTTTTTATTAAATATTGTATTAGCTGTTTAGCACATTCATTTTTAAAACTTGAATATTAGTTCATCAACCATTTTGACCAAATGCTGTGATATTTAACTAATAAATAAAAAGGCCTTCCTATGTGTATTTGAAAACAATAACATTGTTTGAGTTCTTATTTTTTGAAATAAGTTATTAAAGTTTAAGACCTACCCTTTCAAAGAAAGAGTATGTTTATGGCATAATATATAAAAGGAGACAAAGCATTATTTGAAAAGATATTTTATTTGTTTAAAATTCAATTTTTAGTTAAAATAATTGTAATATAAGTAACAAAATATTTGTATAAATAAGCTTTGGTGTAAATTCTTCAGAATCTTTGCTAATTTGTTCCCATATGTGAAATGTTTTTTGTTAGGAATTGGTTTATTAAGTACACATATTTTTAACCATTTTTGGTTAAAGTGTAGTATTGTGGGGGGGGCCTTGGCAATATCAATTTCTTTTGGCAACCAAAATCTATTGCCATGCTACTGCACTTAGTGATAAATGTCCGGAAGCCAGAATAAATTCGTTATCTAACCATAATATCTGTATAAAAATCGCCAAATCCAAAGGCCCCCCTCCCTATACTACACTTGAACCCATATTTTTTTATTTCCTTCAAATTAGTGAGCAACTGATTTTATGTGTTTCTTAAAAGTAAAATAGGAAGAGGCAATTAATGTGTAATTTTCTCATTTTTATCTTAGTTACTATACGAAATTTCACTAGAATACAAATTTTAACTTATTTCACATATGTGTGAACTGTTTTTAAAATTGTTAAAAAAAGCTTTTTTATTCCCTCAACTTTTTTTGCAATGTGTTGGGCTCTTTGAATTCTAATTTATTTGTTCTTAAATGCTCTTACTTTCTTTATTATTTAAATTTTCTCTAAATTTTAAGTTGTTCAAATGTTAAGTTTCTCTAAATGTTGTTCAAAGTATTCGTAATATAAAGCCTGTGACATAATTTTGTAATGCTGATTTTAAAAATTTTACTTATATTAGAGACATATTTAAAGTGTTAACTATCTGGAACTTTTCTGTATGAAATATGTTCATATATGTAATGCATTCTAAAATATATAATTGTTTTCTTTAATGACCTTGTTCACTTTTTAGATTGTAGCCATGGCATGTGTTACTTTAGCTTCTAAAATTGAAGAAGCACCTCGTAGAATTAGGGATGTAATAAATGTGTTTCATCACATTAAACAAGTAAGATCTGGAAAGTAAGTATAATTTTATTTATGAAATTTTAAAATTTTTTCTCTTTTTATGTTCTTAGTTTTTAAATAAATGTCCTGATTTTGTGTTAACGTTATTCAAATGTCTTTTAAGCTTTAAAAAAATGCTCTGCTAGAGACAGTTGAATTTGATAATTTAAAATACTATTCAATGTATTTTTAATAAATAAGTTTACTAAGTTTTGCTATTTAATCCATATTTTCAATTCATGATTAAAACACAAAATCTCATTTAATGGCTAGGATTTAATTTTAATAGAATAAAATCTTTTAAGTAACTCGTAGGATTATTTTATTTCATAATGGAATATAATTTATTTGAAATGTTCTTTGTGTAAATAATCATTTCTTTATAAAGAAAGCTCCTGATGGTCTATTATGAATTAATTCTTTCACTGAAATTACTTAGGATGTGTTTTTGAAAAAATATTAATGTGGTTTGAAGAAATAGATGTTCATTGATTTTGTTCTATCCAATCTTATATTAAGCTCATACAGCTAATTAAATTACATACTAAAATTCGTAAAACATGTCAAAATTTATCAATCATTAAAAATTAATTTAATTTTAGGCAATAAAATTCTATTGTGGTATTTATTTTTTCTGCGATACAATGAAAAGAAATTTAGGAACAGGAAGATGTATATAAAGTTATGAAGAAATTGATTTATAAGTGAATGTTTTTTTATTAATCCAAAATGTATTTTTAGAAATATCCAGCCTCTTATTCTGGATCAAAATTATATTAACTTGAAAAATCAAGTAATTAAAGCTGAGAGAAGAGTTTTGAAAGAACTTGGCTTCTGTGTTCATGTGAAGCATCCTCATAAGGTAAATTTTATTACTTGTATAAACAATTTTTTAAAGCATTTTTTAATCATTTATGAAAAATATAATTTAAAAGTACTTTTTTACCTCATTGTTTAATTTATTTTTTACTGAATGGTTGTGATAATTCATACAAGCTATCCTTGTGTCTTTTATTTATTTAACTTTGTAGAAATTATTGTCTTAATCGTTATTGATATATTTTGTTGCATGAAATGTAATGAAATATATTTTTAACAAATTATAAAATAAAGGAGAAAAGATATTATAAATACCTATCATTAATGAAAAAAAAAAGGAAAAATTTTATTGGAACAAAAATAAAGTGCTTTTTGAAATTGCACTTGAACATTAAAACATTGGTTGCTGCTAAGGATTATAAATTTCACCAAGAAGAATTCAGCATATGGTATGTAATTGTTTTTTTAAATATATATTATGTATGAGAATGGTTTTATTTCTCTCTTTTTGCAAGAATTAATATATTTATTTCTAGTAAGGTCCATTATATTCCTGCCAAAACAACTCTGATTGTGATTGTTATTTATTCTGCAGGATCATGGGATGAAGACAACAGACTATTTGAATGTCTCTGCTCTCACTCGATGGATCTGATTGTCTTCCGAAACCACTGCACATTAATATTTATACATAATTTGCATGTTCCTTGTTTTAGTTTTAAGGATCATTGTGGATTTTTTGTTGTTGCTTAATTTGAGTTTCTTTTGTCTGTTTTAAAAGATGACACGCAAACTCAAAGGAAATAGATAGTATAATAATCTTTCAAAAACAGTCCTGTCAAGCAAGGTATCTATTGTTAATCCCTTTTCCCACATTTCAGAGCTATAGCATTTTGGCCATTTGTGAGCCCTATAGAGTTTAGTATTTATAAATTGAACTAAAGGCTAGAACTTTTGATGGAATAATTACATGTCAAATTATATATAATAAAATTATTTTATTATATAATCAATTATCAGTAAATTTTAGTCATCCAAATTTTAACAATTGTATAATTCACAAGGAGTGTATAATTACAAAGAATATATATAAATCATTTATAGAATTGTTGCTCATAACAGATTTTGCATGAATTAAAGTATAGTATTTTCTTCACTAGGTAATCTTGATTAAAAAATGACAATATAATAAATATACTTAGACAATGTTATTGGTTGTAGAGGATTATTCATTTAAGTAACATTAATTTAAAAAATTTTATTACTGCCCACTTTTCCTAGAAATCTGTATCTAAGAAATAGCTTTGATACACATATGCATTACACATGTTGAATTAGAAAAGGGTTTTTATTATAGCTGGTAAAAATTTTAAAAAAATTAAATGTAATTGGATTAGGTGTAGGGATGCAATACTTCAATGTTTATTGACTTTCCCCTCCCTTATGTATTATTTAGTTATGGCTGTTCTCTTTCAATTAATTATCTGTCATAAAATCCACTTGCATGTAGTTCGTGTAGTTATGTAAAAAACATCCTTTGTTCAAATCTGACTCATTCTTAGCTGTTAATATTTAATACAAATCAAAAAGATTGTATTGAACTGTTGTAAAGACTGAAACATCACTCATTGCTGCACTGAGAAAATAAGAAAGCTTATCCAATAGACTTAATGAGAAATACCCCCTTTTTCGGATTTTCCTCTTCAAAGGTGCCAATGGCAGGGGTGTTTACGGAAGGAATGATAATTTTACTATGCAAAGGTTTTGTCGCGAATATATATATATATGTATGTAAAAAGTAGTTTTTTGATTGACATGCATAATTTGCATTGAAAATTAATGTGGTGAAAAGTCCCCTTCTCTTGTGCGATATTAGGTACATGAAGTGAATATCATTTTTTATCAACTACCTTTTTAAATATTTTAGTACATTTAAAGAAAATAAATCTGATATGACTGTTTTTGGAATTAGGGACTATTAAAACTTACATTATAATTTACAGTTAATATCTAACAAGGTAGATATTGCTGAAAAGTTAAAATACCATTTAATTAAAAGAACTTTTAATTGAGAATTGACCATAGTTGCAATATTTAAAGCAGATTAGCAGTAAATGTAAGCCATTTTCTCTTTATGCACGATACATTTATATTAAAACAAATGTGAATATCGGTTTCTTTCAAATAAAATGTATAAAAAAATTTTTTTTAACTAAGAGCTGTTTCTATAAACCTGATTCCCACTGAAATCTATGAAAGAAAATACTATGATTTCTTGACTACAAGACTCAAAAAATTTGAAGTTGCTGATATTATCTTTGTTCTAAAGAAGCCAACAAAATTTAAATTAGAATTTTGAGTTGAGAAGTAGGCTGTATAGTAAAAGCTGTTTGTACTAAGATTTATACCACCTACTTCTTTTAAATTTTATTGGCTGCTTTTAGAACTGACAAAAAAAAAAAAAAAAATATGAAGGCAACTATAGTTTTTTAAATGTTGTGGTTAAGATGTCATAATTATTTCATTTCATATTTTAGTGTGAATCAATCAAATAATAGCTTTTATATTAAACTTATATTTTGCAATATTTAAGATTACTATCTAACCTTCCTGTTAATTGAAGGGAATTCAATTCAATTCTTTGTAACATGGGTAGCATTGAAATTACTTGTATTAAAAGTCCTTTTTTATTGATGGGATTTAATTCAGTCTCAGTTGCTGTATTTTCCTGTAGCTGGTTCCAATCGATTTCCACAATTTAGCTATATTGTTAGTAATTAAAATTAAGTTTTTTTTCTGTGAGATATTGCAGCATTAAACAATTGTTTTTTTACAGCATTTAATACCAGCATGAAAAGCAGATGGAAACACAATCAGGTTGTTTCTTTGATAAATGATTGCATTTGGTTTCATTTAATTTCTTGGAAAACTTGCTGAAAGTGTTACTGTCAAATTCTAATGCAATCATTTTATTTTAGGTTTGTTGTTTCCATGTATGAGCATTACTTATTATTACTTAATTGGTGTTTTAGAAATTAACCAATTCATTATTTTTTAGTATGGATATTTTGCTCTCTACCTCCAAAATTGTGTCAGTTTTCTGTGACAAAAACTGACTGTCACTAATACTCTACAATCAAAATGTTTCCAAATGCCTCTGAACTATCTAGCATATTTCAGTTTTTCCACCTTTGGGAGAGAAGTTACAAAGTTCAGGAATCTATGGTTTAGATTTTCAAAACAGCTCATTAGTAATTATGTAAGGATGTTCTGATTTAATATTCAAGTAATTGAAACATGTAATACAAAGGAACCAAGTCAACGTTTATGTTTTAACTCTACAATGTATTGATATATATGCACTGTGCTAGTTAAAAATACTATTTAGAATACCAATACTTTTTTATTAAATTCTTGCATTCAAATAACTCGATGAATAATATTTACTATGATTATTTTACTATGTTAAATGTTTCAGGGTCTAAAAGTAATTTTAAATTAACATTGCATACAAAGTATAATATTTTTATATTGGGTCCTGATAAGACTGAATGTTACATTCAAAGTAGACTAGTATTGTATACTTTAATCATATTGCTAAGGAATGAAATACCCTTACTTGAAAATTAGTTAAACAATATAATTTAAAATGTATCAAATTTAAATAATCAATATAATGTCAATTGCCTTTTGATTGAAACTCAAGCAATAAATTTGCTAGAATGCTTGTATTAATGTATTTACCGGACTATGATGAAATACATTTCAATTTTATTTCAGTAATCTTGATTATTGACCAGTTGAGGAAATTATACTTTTTTACACTTAGCCTGGTTGGTTAAATTATTCTGTATTATTATTTTCTAATCCAATTGCATCGATGCTGTAGGATTAGATTTTACATCTGGAAAGATGTAGATCTTAAAATTCTTTTGTGCCGATTTATTGTTCTAAGCAACCCAAGTTAACCCCTTTGGGACGAATGTCGCACCGGCATGAAACACCGTCACATCTCTGTGACACCCACTTGGAACGTTTTTTAAGCTCAACTTTTTGGCAATAGATGGTATTATATATCCAGAAGTTTTGAGATACATGTAGATCTGACCTTCTTCTCAAAATGAGGGAAATATTACTCACATACACATGTTTTTTGTTTTATAAACATAAGGGAAGGGAATGTTTCCAAATTGAATGCTTTATGATTGCTCTTCAAATGAACACGTGGTTCTTGTTTATTGTACAGATGAGAGATTTATTTTCACTAGAGGATTTTTGTGGTTTGGGTTTGCAGTGTAGTTTTTTATGGATAATTAGATCTGGTTGACAATTTTATTTTTACAAGGTTGAAGTATTGAAAAGATTTAACTGGACTTGGAATATCAGAATGATGCAAAATTGATTCTAAATTAGAATCTGAGAGTAGTGATAATGACAAATAATATATTATGATTGTTCTGTTAATTGCAAATTGTATGATAATAATATTTTAGGCATCTATATGCCAATTACATTGATTTAGGCTTAACTACACAAAACCCTCCGGCTGTGGCGGTATGCACATCCTTCGTCCCGAAAGGGTTAACAAGGCAGCTTTATCATGACTTATCCAAAGTAAACAGCTACGGTGTAAGATATATATATAGTTTTGAAAGCAAAACTTCTTGTGGTCTACTCCTTCAAAGGTTTAGCTGCAAATACATTCTTGTGTGATTGGAATTTATTTCACTTTCATAATGGTATTGTCATCTCTATTTTGCGTTACTTTAAATGTTATTGATGGTTGCCGGTTGATCAATCATCTTATCTTACTGATGTGTACTTGACTAGTAGTACCTATATTTAATCCCCCCCCTCTTTTTTTTTCAAAATTAGCAATTTTATATTTCATTTAAATTATCTCATGCCTTTATCTTTAATAAAAATTTAATACTTCAATGTGTAATTCATTAGTCTATGATAATTATAGTTTATAACAGGTTGGTAAAAGTAACATTGCATATAAATAAATTTTAATATGGAAAATTTTCTGAAATAACAGGTTTGATTACTCTTATTTTTTAAATGTTTAATTTCATAAAAAAATTTTATTCATCAGAGCTTAAATTATTTATTTCTTTACAACTACAAGAATATTCATTTAAAAAATAATCATTACTTGCATATTAATCCCATGCCATTGATTTATCACTGAAGATTTTGAAATCATAAATTTTTCTGGCTCAAACAAAAATTTATATCAATGTTAATGATGTGGGATTAATACACAAGTGTTAAATTATCTTTATGCGAATTAAATATTTTAAACCAGTACTTGTTCCACATAAAAACTAAATAAATTTCTTGTAATAAGATCTAAGTAATATTTTTATATTTACATAACTTCACCTTGTGGATAGTCTCTTAAATTATGAATCATTTGTTAAAGAGTTTCGGTTTTTTTAAAAAAAATAAATTTGTGTGTGTAATATTTTTCCTTTTAGCATGTGTTCTGATGGAACAGTTTTATTTTTCAGCACTCTGCAAATTTACTGTAAGTAATAAAGCAGTTATATATGACACTAAGGATAGCCTCTGTATGAATGCACTAAGTGTGATTGTTTGAATTATAATGATCTAATAATAATCTACTTAATATTTATTTATTTCAAAAAATTTGCTTAATTTTCATAAATATATTGTGTAACATTGTCAAAGTTTGCATGGCTGTGTAATTATTCAGCATCTTTTCATTAGCACTTAAATTATTACTTTTTTAAGTTACAAAGAAAGCACATTAATTTGAGAAATTCTTCTAGCAAATAACCTTTTTGTTAATAACACAGGAGTTAACAGTTTTTTAAAAATAATTGTGGTAATCTAGAGTAACTAATTAAATTTCATTTTTAGTTTGTTTTGTAAATATATATATATTATATATCAGATTTATTGATTTTCTTTGTTTAATAACATTAATTCAGTGAGAAATACAGTATGTAGCTATAAAATCATTAAAACGTTTATTAATTTTTTTTGTGTTTTAGAACTTTCATATGTAAAATCTTTAATATTAGTAAGTTTGTTTTTAACAAATTTTTTAGGATCTTAATTTTCAGAAATTTTAGTGAACTTAAGAATTTTGCGTAATGATGAATTGCAATACTTTGTTTACTTAGTAGAATAGAAGTTTTCTGTAGCCAATGATGATTATGCAATTTCTAAAATACATCTTATAGCATATTGTATTAAATATGAAAATGTATATATACCTAAAAAATTCCTTGACATTCTTGTTTCTGATTTATATATTTCTATATTTCTCTTATGATATGTGTTCATATAATTAATTTTAAATTAATATTTTACTATCCTTTGGTTTTATTTAAATCTTGTTGGAAATTTCACTTCAAATTATAATTTTATGAATTATTCTTTATAATTACATTATCTTTTTTTTATCCTTTTGATTTAGATTTCCCTTTCTTTTTATATTAATGGAAAAATGACTTTTTTATAGTAAAGAAATAAAAGTATGGAAGACAGGCTGTGAAGGAATTTTTATTTATTATAATTTAAACTTGAATCTATATGAAAAAAGAATTCTGCTTTTGGTATTAGATTTTTATTATAATTTTAAATTCCAACAAGTATTTTTTATTAAATTGTGTATATCATTTTAATCCAACACCAGATGTTTAAAAATTTTATTTGATGTGTTAATGTAGTGAATTTTCAATTTTAGTAGTTCTTTTGCTATTGATTTTATTTAGCCAATTTTATTTTCATAACTTTTTTTTATCAAAAAAACAATTTCATTAAAAAATTAAGCTTGTAACTGTTTTTATTTTAATAATTTTAAGTATATATATGAAGTCTGTAAAATAATTGTTTATTTATAATTTTAAAAAATATATAAAAATTTAATCTAATGTTAAAGAGAAAATTGATAACACACTGAGTTGTTATAAGAAAGTTTTCTTCATTTGTTTAAATGCTCATTTGTTTTCTATTTTTAAAATGTATAAATTCTATGTTTACTCATAATTTTTCTTAATTCGTAACAGTAAAATATTTTATTAAAAATTTTCCAAAAAAAAAAAATTAGTGATTTGTTATAGTATTTTTTTTTTTTTTTTTTTGCTTACTAATGGCAAATTTTTTTAATCAAAGACTAGTGAGACAAATTAGACCAAGTCTCCTCTTATACTTCAAGAGGTTGAAATGGCTCTTCGATTCAAGAAAGTACACAATAATCTACTGTTGGTACTGTTCACGTATTTTGCTCTGATGTGGGACATATTTAGATATATTACAGGTATTATAAATTTCTTAATTGTTTATATTCTAAACATTTATCACACACAAAACATTTCTGCAATTTGATCCCAGACTCGATTTTGTAGGAATTCCATGCGAAAAGCTGATGCTGGACCTTGTAAGGCATCTACACTTTCTTCTCTGATGACACACATATGGGATGTTTAGATATGTGCTAATCAGTTGTGCTACTTTTTAAATTAATCGTATGGCTTTTATGTAGTTTACTATTTAGCTATGCTTATGAAGAATTCTTTTCATTGTGTAGCTGTATTCTTGGTTACAGCAAACTATTTGCACATGGCCTTATGGTTTTATAGCTGACTGCCAATATTGAAAGTAAGTTTTTCTTTCTTTGCAAGCCTTTATAAAATGCTGTTATTTCTAGCATATGTAGTTTCTAAACTAATGTCATGCACTCTAGGGAGAAAGTCGAATATATTGAGTATGGGTTCTCTCTCTCTCATCTTTAATGTTCAAAATTAGGTGTTTTTACATTTGTTATAATAATTTTTTGCAATCTTTATTCATATAATAAGTATTAAAAATTTATTATTCTAACTTTTAAAACCTACCATATAGAATATATTTTACACCTTTGTACATATCAAATATGAATAGCTGTGTTAAATGATAATGATTAAGAAGCAAGGTATCCTAAAAAATATTTATTTTAATAATCCTTATTTTATTTTGAAAGGCCATCGTGAAGTTTTTTTATCTTGTCTAATTTTTTATATAGTTATGTTTCTACACCATAGCAATTTTTTAAAATTCAACTTTTAACTACACATTTGTCACTGTATAAATATTCTATTCTTCCCCCTCCCCTGTATTAAAGTATGGGGTGCTAGCTCAGGTAACATTTTCATCATTTGACCATGGTTCAAAATTAAGAGGTATATTGACAGTAACGCTCGTGTTTCTTTTAAGTGTGGTGTTAATTATTGATTTTTCTCCTTGTATTTGAAAACTATTAATTTTATCCATTCAATCACATATATCTCTTAATGCATTTGTTTCTTCGTAGTTCCTAAAATGCTTAAAATATTCTTAATTAAAAAGTCAGATTTTTTAGAAATGCTTGCTCTTAAAATAGTATGTCAAATGGTGAATTTTTTTGGCAACATTTTGTGTTATTGTAATAGTCTTTTACGGGTACTCATGTTGATTTAGTATTTGAGTATGCAGTTTTAAATACCGCATGATGACAATTCATCTTTTTGGAAGATTATTTATTGTTATTTTTGCTTAGTATGAAAGAATGAGTTAGAATTGAAACTTGCTTTCCATTGAAGTTCAAACATTCATATAATAATTTAATTTTGCTATTCTTACAATAACAAAGTATAATATTTGTTTGTGTATGAGTTGATCCCCCCCCCTTTCTCCCCTAATGTAAAATGTGTTCAAATGAAAAATTGCACATTTTTGGAATGTTTTTAAAGCGATGGACAATCAATGAGATGTATGTTTTGCATCACATACTTTTCTGTTTTATCACAAAAGGTGCAAACATGCAAGTGTGTGTTTGCATTGCTGGGGTCAAAAGTTTCTTTCACGAGTATTTTTTACATGCTGTAGAGTTTTTTGCTGTTAAGTCTAAATTCATTAAATATTACGAGGCATGTTTTTTAAGTAAGTACCGTTTTGCGATTCCGCCGCCGCAGCGCTCCGGTCGGCGTTCCGCGCATGCTCGCTGGTTACCTACATCTCTTGTCTACGCACTGACGCCATTACAGTCTGATTCTTCATTGTATACGTTGTTTACTGAGTGTTTAAGATGCCTCCGACAATTGTGAGTCCCGCTGATTGTGAAGTACGGGCTGTTATACGATTTCTTAGTGCTAAAGGCGTAAAACCGATCGATATTCATCATGAGATCTGTGAAGTTTACGGACAAAACATTATGAGTGATGGAATGGTAAGGAAATGGGTGAGAGCATTTAAAGATGGCCGCACAAATGTGCATGATGAAGAACGGAGTGGGCGTCCTTCGGTCGTTAATGAAGATTTGGTGCAGAAAGTGGACGAAAAGGTGAGAGAAAACAGACGCTTTACAATTTCATCATTGTCCGACTGCTTTCCTCAATGTTCTCGCAGTGCTTTGTATCACATTGTGACCGAGAACTTGAATTACCGGAAATTGTGTTCACGTTTGGTTCCAAAAATGTTGACGGATTTGCACAAAACCCAACGTTTAGGCAGTGCATTGACTTTCCTTGAGCGGTACCACAATGAAGGTGAAGATTTTTTAGACCAAATTGTTACTAGTGAGGAAACATGGGTGGCCTACGTCACACCAGAATCGAAACAACAATCCATGGAATGGCGACATTCATCATCACCCAAAAGAGTGAAGTTTAAGCAAACAATTTCTGCCCGGAAAATCATGTGCACAGTTTTTTGGGACAGAAAAGGAGTATTGCTAGTGGAGTTTCTGCCTCGTAATGAGACAATCAATGCAGCGTCTTGTGAGACATTGTACAATCTGCGTCGTGCAATCCAGAACAAAAGACGTTGCAAGTTGAGTAAGGGTATCGTTTTGCTGCATGACAATGCCCGTCCACATGTGGCTAATCGGACCAAAGATCTCATCAAATCTTTTAAATGGGAAACTCTAGATCATTCTCCATACAGCCCTGATCTGGCGCCCAGCGACTACCATTTGTTCCTGCACTTGAAGAAACACCTGGGCGGTCAGCGTCTTCAAGAGGATAACGAAGTCAAAACATTCGTGATAAAGTGGTTAACAAGTCAGGCGGCAGAATTTTATGAGGAGGGTATTCAAAAACTGGTGCCACATTATGACAAGTGCCTCAATATTCACGGAAATTATGTAGAAAAGTAGATTAAGGTACAGGCTTTCATGCAAAAATAAAATTATTGCGATATCTTTGCACGTCTTTTTTTTTTAATTTCAAAACGGTACTTACTTAAAAAACATGCCTCGTATTTTAATAATGCTAAAAGGAGAACATAAGCAGCATATGCTTTATAAATATTATATTTACTACTTTATTTACTTAAGTAATTTTTTGAATACTTTTTTTGCACATTTTATGTTCAATATTTGCTTTGGCATTTAATGACTTTAATATACATTTAAAAACAATGTTATTTTGAGTATTCTTTTTTACTGTGAAAAATTTGAAAACAGGAATCTACACACAGTCCTATGTTGCAATCCTTGCACTTGGTAATGACTCATTTGGCTGTATTGCTTGAATGTGAACTAACAATAGCTAAATTTTCTATTGCAGATAAGTATTTTCTTTCAATGTACTCAGGATACAGATATCCAAAATGTTGTAATCACTAGATTTGTTATGTTCTTTAGGAACAGAACAATAGGAATCTATATTATACTTAGTGGAATAATAGGAATCTATATTATAGTTTATATCACATAAGTGTTTTAGAATCAATGTATGAAGTATTTTGCTTGATTTCTGCTCTTGGAGTTAATCATTTTTGATACTTCGGTATTATAATTGTACGAGGGAAAAAAATTGCCTATAAGAAACTCTCCTACTTATTGTTAACAAGTGCATGTGTTCTCTTTAAGAGCCATATGGCATGCCATTTGGAAACATTCCTTTCCCCTTATGTTTGTATTATCAAATGTGCATGTGAATTACGTTTGTCTTATTGCAAGAAGGTCAAATCTACATTTATTTTAAATCCATGGACATAAAATGCCACCTTCTGCAGAAATGTTTTTGTTTTTCATATCTTCCGAATCACCTGAACAGATGTGTGGCAGCCAGAGATGAAAGAGAAAATGCTTTTGTCACGCCAATGGGGCAGCTAGAAAAGTGGTGTTTCGTGCTGACACATATGAAAATTGATGTTCTTTAATTACAGGCTTATAAAATGTCCATTATCTTAGTTATATTAACTCCTATTGATGTTTCTGATTCCATGTATTGACTTCATTTTTTCTATCCCAGAGAAAAAAGAGGTCAATTTTTCTATCCCAGATTTTTTTTTAAAGGAATTTTTGTTTTCTATTAAACATCATACTTAATAAAATGAGAAAGTAGGCTAATTTTGTTTTAATTTTTAAATTATAAGTTTGGTACACTATTCTTTTTATAATTATGGAACACAAATCCCTAAATGCTTTTTGTTTCTTTTTGAGAATACAGCCTATATATTGTGAAGATAGTTTCATTTACTGGTAAAGAAATTTATCTCATGCGTACTGAATATCTTGGTCTTTGGTTCTTGTCGGTGGAAGCACGGCCTTCAATAAAATGTCTGAGTGGCCTCCAAGTTCATTGTTTTCAAAATTTTGTTGCAGACAACATAATGTTACTTTTACAATTTTTCAATGCCAAGTGCTCTCCATTTCAGGCATGATGGTAAAAGATTGCTTAATGTCTTATTGTGGAAAGTTATTTCTTTCAGTTGGAATTTTATCTTAAAGACATCATTGAACTTTATAGTTTGTCAATATGTGTGTGTGTTATTTTTAGTATTTTTTTTATAACTATATTTAAATGCAAGCTATAAATATCTTCTATGTGATTGGTTTAAAAATTTTGAATAATTCTGTATTTATAAAGTACATGTCTCCTTTTACAAATTTTCCACAAAATGAGAACTTTTTATTCCATCCATATTATGACTGCTGATTAACACTTATTTTTTACCCTCTAGTTTTCTATTTTGGTATTGTTTGTCGCAAGGAATTCTCTGTACTTCGATAACTTTTTCTATTTCTGGACAAGTAATTTGTTACTGGGAAGGTTTTTAACTTCAGTTAGATGAATTTATTTTTAAAGTATATGCAAAGATATTCCATAATTTCAAAATTTATCATAGGAATATATAACTTTTTAATGTATAGAACAGGGGTTGCCAACCTGATTTTAAAAAATTATGTGTGCCACTTTTAACTTCTCCAACAAACAAAAGAATATTAAATGTTATTTGTAGACTTATTATGAAATTTTTATGAAAAAGCACATTTTTTCCTAGTCCTAGTTAGTGGAAATTTAAAAATAGTATCAAATATATGTTATGTAAGACAAAACTGCAAACATAGTTCTTATTGTTTATATACTCTTTTTACAGGTTCAATCAGTTAGGTTAAATATAAAATAAAAGTGAGCAACTTGAAACATTTACTGTATAATGCACACTTTTAACACCAAAAATATCGAAATTTACGGCTGAGCATTATATGCTGAGTATAAGAATACAAAATAGCTGAACGTAAAAACATACATCGAAATACTGTTTGGAATAACGTTCTTTATTAACTTAACCCCTGAGCGATCGAATAATTTTCAAAAAAAAACTTTCCAAAATTTAACATTTCGGATCCCTTGCAGATGAAATAAATTCCTTATACTCTGCTTTTCAGTGTAGTATGATGCTGTAAGTAAATAATTCCAATTTTAGATTCTTATGGGTAACAATGTCTTGCAGAAAAATTATGAAAAAGATAGCATTTTTTGATCATCTTGGAAATTATTAAACCTAGCACTGAACTAATCCTGCAAAATGTATTTCACATTTTTAAATCTATCATAGCTTGGAACATTATTAATTGTTGTAGATACATATAGAAAAAATGTCCTAGTAAAAACGACTCACACATATTACATAAATGTAGGGACTATGTGTGAATTGTTTTTCTTCAAAATCGAGACAAAAATAGCAAAAGTTTGCTTACAAAAAAAGATATATGATCAGTTAGGGTAGGATAAGTGCAGTCTTAAATTTAGATATACCATAATATCTGTAAGAAAAACTAAATCCCAAAGCTAATCTACATTCTTGAGTAGAAAACACTCACTGGGCAGTTTATTGTTTTCTTCAAGATATTTTATAAGACACTTCTCAAATTCCAAAATATCTCTATTTCCTTTGAAAAGCCAGTGCACAACCACAACAAGGTATTTTCCATATTATAATTTTCTATTGTAGTTCAATTAAGTGTATTAAAAAAATTTGGGGGGGGGGGGGGTTCCTGAGCAACCATATTTTAATATAACTAAAAAAAAATTGGTATTTACTATCTTTTCAAATTTTTCAATGGAGCCTTTACATGCCATTGTTGCAACTCGGTGGTATGCATGCCGCAGGTTGGCCATCCCTGACATAGAATATAGTTCTTTTGTTCTGTGTTTACACTTATTTTAGTATGGGTAGGTTACACTATTTCTAATATCAACTTCTGAACTAAAATGCTTCAGTTATTTGACATAAATTAATGATTTACCTGTGCATATTTTTCTATCTAAAATTAAAATATTTTATATGACCAACTTATTTATTAAATGTTAAAACCTTTTAAATAATATCTTTACTGAAAATATGCTGCAAAATAATCTATTGCGTAATTTGGAAGGGGAATACAAAATAATATTAAATAAGGTACCAAACTTACAGATTTACATCCTAAATCTTAGACAAAAAGCAATTTACATTTTTCTAAAATATATTTCACTTAATTTGTGCTCTGTAACAAATCCCCCCCCCCCCAAATGTATTGTATTAACGTATTACTGAAGAATTATCAACTCTCTCAGTTGTACTAATGTTGGGAACTTTTGTGAATGATTTTATTTCTAGAACATTTTCATTGCTGATACATTCCTTCTTTTGGTATTGATTTTGGTGATTTGTATGTTATATTTACATAGTGTGGAAGATTTGTGTGTTTCTTCATGATTCTATGTGTCCATTATTATCAATAAAATGACCCTTACTTTTACAAAATGTAATTGTTATTGTCCCTTCTATGTGCATTGTTCTATGATTAAATGAATTATTCCTAATGATGAAACTGTAAAAATTATTTTTTGATCATTTTCACTAATTGTGTGTGTGTATGCAAGATTAAGATATGTTAGCAATGATTACTTGTCTTTTTCAGTTACCAAAGTCCTTTTATTTGGCATTTAAAACTAATTTTTCTGGCAAAAACTGACCATACTTCTCAGACAATCATAAGCAAAAAGAGCTTAGCATGTATTGTTTCAGTGTTTGAAAATAATATAAATAATTTTTTACAAAATTTGACTTTATTGTGATAAAAATTCCATTTAGATTTCTCCCGTTTCATTAGTTTGTTCTTGTAACCAAAACAGGTTTATGCAAATTAAAAGTAGCTACTCAAATTATTACTCATGGAGTAGACTTACCAATTTAAGAAGCAGTTAATAAAGATAGTTTTTCAACAAGTACTTTTTGCAGTATCGTAACTCTTTATAAAAGAAAACTTATAATAAACTGATTGAGAACTATTAAGTCTTATTTATAATATTTTGTGTGTGATAAGTGTTTATAAAAATACGTATAATACATATAAAATTAAATGTGAATTATTTTGCTTGAACAAGCATTTAATATTTTACTCTTCATAATATTTGAGTTTGTTTTTAAAAATTTGTAAATATGTATTATTCAAGTTAGAATTTTGTTAAGAACAGTTAGTTAAAACATTTTTTTAAAGGTCATTCATTCATTTACTTAATTAAAACAAATTACTCAAGTGTGTTTATCAAAATGCACTGAAATAATTTTATATTATTTGCTGTAATGTTTGTTACATAAAATGAAAATTCTTAGATTGGTATTTGGAACTTTAAATTTCCACTCACGTTACTTAATTTTGTTGCTTATTTGTTGACAGGCTTCTCTCTAAATCTTAAGTTACTTCTAATGGTGATCCATACAAAAAAAAAAAAATTCCATCTGCTTTTTCTTCACAGGTAAGATTTATGATTATTGCCGTTCTTAAATTTTTAGACATCTGGTGTTTTAAGTATTATATTTCATTCGGGTTGAATGCATTGAATGTCTCAAAAGCAGATTTCTTCCTTATGTTATTTAGTTTATAACTTCTGATTTAAATTTAAAATTTGCTTTGAAGAATTTCTCAGATCCAGTTATTTTATGGGGGAAAAGATTGACCAAGTAAGAGAAAGTGATGAAGTGCTGATGAAAAGGTTTGAAACAGCCTGTTTGTTAAATGTGTATCTAATTTAATAACTTACTAAGTATTTATTATTGCAGATTATTGTCACTCTTTTGGAAGTTTTGAAAGTTAAGAATAAAAAGTTAATGCAGACTGCGTGGTAAGTTTGTTTCTCTCTCTTTTTTTCTTTCTTTCTGTGTGAGTATTGCAGTTAATGCATCTCTTAATTTTTTAAAAAATATTTTTTTCCTTTTTAAGTATTTTTTTAAAATTTTCATTTATTGTGTAATATGTAGTCATGAGATTTTTGTGTTAAATAACTACTACTACTTGTATACACTATAATTACACTCTTTTTTAAGTGTTCAATCATCTTTTCAGGAATTATATGAATGATAGTTTGAGGACTGAATTATTTGTGAGATATCATCCAGAAACAATTGCTTGTGGTTGCATTCATCTGAGTGCAAAATTATTGCAGGTAGGCATTTATTAAGCTAAAAAAAAAATTAGCTGCAGTTTATTTTATTTTTTATTAATTTTTACATGATTTATTTTTATTTTCAGATACCTTTGCCAAATAAGCCTGCTTGGTATCTCGTGTTTGGTGTTTCAGAGCAGGATATAAACGATGTCAGCATTATTATTTTATCATTATACACAAGAAAAAAGGTAATTTAATAAATATTTAGCAAACTTTTTTTTTTTTTTTTTTTTTTTGAGAAAATAAAATTTTTCTCAGCATTAGCTGCCATGTTTTTAAAGCTAATTTTAATATGGATAAATTTAAAAAAATGTTAAACTGTGCAAAATACAGTAATACCTCAACTTAAATGAATTGTGGGAGTTGCTTTAATTCAAATCTTGCCAATTCTTTTCCACGCCATCTTCCCCATTTCTGAAACTTAGGCGGAATCAGTGTCACAGAGCCTGATGAAGCTGGTAATTTGATTGAAGAAGCCATTGATTTTGCTAGGCAAATAAATTTAGAAGTGGATAATAATGACATTTAAAAACTGTTGGATTCCCACAATCAGGAGCTGACAATTGATGAATTTATAGAAATACATGTGCAAGAGCAAGATATTGAACTTGAGTCGGTTCAATTAGAAGATCAAATAATTGACAGAATGCCTCAGTTTAGTCTCCGATCCCTACTAAAAATAACTTGTATGCGAAATTATACCCGACGTACGCAAATTTGACTTAAGTGTTTATCACAACTAAGGAAATTCATTTTGGGACAAGACTTGGTGTAATAGTAGTACTCCATTAGGGTGTTCAACCCTCAATGTATTTGCGCCTAATAGCCAGTCAATTCGGAGAAAATAGCTTTTGAAATTCATACTTAGTTTTTATACAATTAAGTTTTAAATTTCTCCAGCAACACAATGGCATAGTTGGCAAAACACCTGCTTTCTACGCGGACGGGTAGCGTTCGAATTGCGCAATGAAGCTCCCCCCCCCCCCATTCATTTAATTTTTTTAAAAAATTAAATAAATTTATTAAATATGAAATGATATTTTATGTAATTATTTTGTATTTTATAACGTAAAAAATTGCTGTAATATAAATATTTGTATTTTATAAATATATTTTTATATTAAGTAATATTTATAATATATTTTGAATATCAAATGGTATTTTATATAAAAATTAGTTACAAATAGTTTTATAATGTGAAATACAATGTATTATAAATTAATTATTTTATAATTATATAAAACATTTAATAAGTTCTTTTTAAATAAATTTACTTAAAAGTATAAAATAATTCAATAATGATATATTTATAGATTGTTATATATAATATTTTATTTATAATATGTTGTATTTCACATTATAAAACTATTTGTAACTAATTTATATAAAATATATAAATATTTATGTAATTACATAAAGTACTTAATTTAAAAAATAATTAAATAAATTGGAAAGAAAATCCCATCGTGCAATCCGAACCCTATCCGTCCACGCAGAAAGCATGTGCTCTGGCAGCTACACCATTGCATCACTGGAGGTATGTGTATAAATTTCGAAGTCTTATTTTCTCCAAATTGACCAGTCATTCTGCGCTAATTCATTGAGGGTTAAACACTCTAAAGGAGTACTATTACACCAAGTCTTGTCCCAAAATGAATCTCCTTAGTTGTGCCCTCCTTTTGTCCTTCCCACTTATCTCTTGACTTCAGGGTACTATTGCATTTCAAAGAGCAATACATAAATATTTTGTTTCTTATAATATTTTTTGATCCCTTAAAAAAGGTCATTTTCAAAGTTCAACTCTCAAATGCTTATATATCTTGCAGGTATATAGAATAATTGAAAATAGATAAAAAAAAAATCATGTATAACATCAGTGGAAAAAATGTACTCAAGATTTGTTATCAAGCAGTCATTGTAGTCAATATTTTTGATGTCTAGAACTTTAATCTGTTGGAATGTAACATTTTGCTTGGTGGTTAATTTTCTATTTTTTTAAGAATCTCTGATCTTAATTGACATTTTCAAAATTTCATTTTTAAAGTATTGGATGGGGCTTAGTTTTTTTTTGGGATTATATTCTGTTTTTATATTTGTTTTAAGCTACATGTTTGATTAGTTACTTTATCATATACATTATAACATGTTCATATATATTACTTTTCAGCCTGATCCTGAAAGATTAGAAAAATTAGTTGAAGATCTCAAGAAAAATTATATGGAAGCAAAGTCAAAGGCTAAGGGCATTGCATTAAATAATCAGGCTAATTCTTCGGCTTCTCAGCCAGGTTAGTTTTTGTTTTGGTTATTGTTAAATGGGGTGATAGGGGGTTTTCATGTATCCCATTTAGTAGCTTATATTTAGAAGGGAAATGTTTATCTTAAAATTAAATTGCTAGTGATTGGGAATTCTTCCTTTTGATTATTTGCCACATTAAATCGTATAAGATGTTTGTTTTTTTAATTTAATGTACTACTTTGGAATTAATGACAAATTACAAGTATATTTACAATTTTTAAAAATTATTTGTCTAATTAAAAATAAAAGGTTAGAAAACATTGTAAGTATTGAATAACAGGTATATTTTGTGTTAACTATTAAATATTTTGATTTTCTAATCAATAAGAATTCAAATGAATTTGAAAAAATTTAGTTTTTGGTTAACAAATTGTATTCCATTATTTCTTTTAAAAAATTGCATTGATTTTAAATACATATGCAGTTAAGTTTTTTTTTTTTAAATTAATGCTAATTTTAACAGGCTTGTGTAGTTCTTTCTAGGTAAAATATAATTTGTGTTGCATTACTTGGAAAATCTGGTTTTTTAATTGTAAATCTGAGCAATACCTCTAGTATGACTTGTAACAGGCGTGATTCTTGTTGGGCTTTCTTCCAACCATATTTTTTTAAAAAACACACACATTGAGTGTTTCCTGGTTATCTTTTGATTTTCTTTATTCCTCAGGATGGATTGATATTTAATTTTTTACAACAAAAATACTTTGCATGAAACTCAAGAAAAATGTATTCCACTGCTCTAATGTATTATTTTTATTCTTACTATGTTTTAATTTTCTTTTTGAATAAAATGTGTTCATAATTTCCAATGTCGTAATAATTAAAATGTATCATTTTAAATTCTTATATGTAAATGAATAGATAGTCAGATTGTGTGTGTGAATTTTCTTATTGTTTTGAAATATTGTTAAAGTTTTGGTTATGTGTAGTTATTAGTGTGTATAAAAAATTATCCTAATATGCAGCATTGTGTTTTAATTTAGTTCTTCATTCATTTATTAAATATTTTATTTAATGTACTTTTAGGTTCACCAAGAAATGGAGTGAAATCTCCTGGCAGTGATGAAAAGAAAGACAGAAATGACAAACATAATAATGTTAGCCCCAGGTATGTATTATTGTTTTTCATCATTACAAGTAGAAAAATAGCATTCTAATTATTAGACATGGAAAATTGTGTCAAAAATAAAGAGGTTTTATTGATTAATGACCATGCATGTAAAAAAGACTGCATTAAAAAATAACTGTTTTAATTTATCCTGCTGAAAGTTTTAGAATTTAAAAGTTACACAGGTGATTACTTCTCAAAGGTCTGTTTTTCTGTCCCTGTTGCAACAACAAAGACACCTAAGCCATTTAAATTTTAGTTCAGCAGTTCATCAAATTTAGTTCAACTCATGGTTCTAAAATGCATTACAATTAGGCCACTGTTAGCAATTTCTGTATACTTTCTCATGCAAATTCTAAAACTTTGCATGATCATTATAATTTATCATTTTACAATTAATTATAAACTATTTATATATATAAACTTAGGTATAAAATTTTGGAATCATGCTACATTGATAGCATTATTTATTTTGCTATTGTGTGGAAAGTTGAGAATACAGAGAATGTTGATAGTTCTTGTACAATGTTCTGTCATTTCGATAAATGCAAATTGATGATTATTTTGGAAAAATAGATTCCCTATTTACTGCTAGTTCTTTGATATTTTTTATATCTTTACAGAAATAGTTTTGCAAATAGCTAAAGTATAGTTATTTTCAAAAAAGCATTTTATAAGTCATAAAAGTTAATTTCAAATTTATTAACAGCATTGCCAATAGTTTATTTTCTAGAAGAATGATTAGAAAATAGGGAGTTGCTTGCATTTCCGTAATGTATAATATATATATTGCATATATCCAGGAATATTTTATGTTAAAAAAAAAATTATTGAATAAACTATGTTTTATTTGATAAAATTCCAAAATGTATCAAGAAAAATGAAAAAATGTTGTGTTTTTTTCCAAGTTATTTTTTGAGTTTAAAGTGGAGTGAAGTAACATGAACAGAATTTTTGAGATGTAAAAAACATTGCAGTTTTTCTTAGCATTCTTCCCTAATTTCTTATTTTAATTTGATTATGATTTGCTTTATATCATCAAGTCTTCATATAGAAGTGACCATGCAAATTATTATAACAGTGTAGGTTGAAATATGTTAATTGGGAATACATAAGGATTGTTCCATTGTTAAGGATATTTTTAATTTAACCAAAAAAAATGTATTAGAAAATTGATTAGTTGAAATTGCAATGTAAACATGTACCCAACTTGTTTTTCACACTGTAAATATGTTCTTTGAGAAGAAAAAAAAAGATACTATTTATATTGTGAGAGCTGTGAATGCATTGTACCTTACCAAATCTATTGAGAATGAAATAAGTTTTACTTAATGCAAAAAAAGTGATCAGTTAATTATATTAATTCTAATAATGAGTCTTGTAAAATTCAGTCTACAAATTCAGAAAGATAGTAAGCTTCAAGAGAATTAAATTGCAGTATAACATCACGTATCACAAATAATGGCAAGTAGTGGAGAAAGACAAATAATAAACTAATGTGAAGCAGGATTACAATACAGTCAATGCATCTCAGAAAAAAAGTGTAATGCACAGAGGGATTAATTTTGTTATCTGCAAGAACTAATCCTGATATAGATGACTTGATACTAAAACAGCAGTAATTCAAGAATACCCATTTTTATTTTATGTATTTTATACATAACCTAACTGATTGAATTTGTACACGATTTATTAACTATAAAACTTAAGTCTGTATTTCCGTCTTATTTATTATATTGTTTTCAAATTTTGACTACATAGACTTGTATTAAGAAATGTGTTATTTACATAAAAATCCCATAATGTGACCCTTTTAGTAACATTTATACCGTTTTCCATATTTGTTTGTAGGAAAAGTTGGAACAGGCACTCTTCACAAAAAGGTTGGCCACCCCAGGCCTATAGCCTTTTAAGAAGTGTTTTTAGCTAACCTACAAAATTGGAATTTTGTATTTGTGTTCATTTTCCCCTCCACAAAGTATTTAGTAGTAAATGAAGATATTGAGGTTCACAAAAGTTATTTTTTTTTATCAAGCTATAAATTTGCCCTTCCCTTCTATCTATAATTGGTCCTCTTATTAAGTTACACCTAAGCTTTGAGGGAGCACTTAACATTAATGAGTTTTGACCAATTTCTGTTTGTTATTAAATATCATTTTTATTTCCCCACACCTATTGGTGGAATATTTCAGTTGGCAAGAAATGCATGCCAAATTATTATTGTCATTGTAATATTTTGTCCTAAAAATTTGTAGCTTTAATTATTTGTTTCAAACTTTCTACCACTTTCGTTACACCTTTTCATTTTTTGTTGTGTGTACCTCTAAAAAACATTTCAACTTTTGCAATGTCATTTTTTTTAAAAAAATTTTTGCAACTTATGAATTAAGTTGAATTTTTTTTTATTCGATTGAACTTTAATACACCTCATTTTCTTGATCACTTGACTCCTTGTTCTGAAATGCAGCACTTGAAACATTTGTTGATTAATCCCATAATATTTGCTCTTGAGTTTGAATGAAAGTGGTCTCTGAGTGCCACAAAGCAAATTCTTCTTATCTTATGCCATTACCAACAAACTCTCTGTTGTATTAAATGCTTTCACCTTGGTTTACCTGATCATCCTTTATTTCTATAACAATAAAAGAAGACTTGGATGCATTCCCTTCAATAGGCACCAGTAACTGCTCCATAAGTTTCTCTGTAAGAAGAATTTTGTACCTTCTGATCTTGTTGAATAGTTTGTTGGCATTTAATTTACCAACTGAGAATATTTTTCTCCCTGCTAATACAGTCTTGAGAATCTATAGTCTCTACTTTCAAAGTGTTACTAATGGGTTTAAGAATGCTGGCCAAAATCATGGATAGTCGATTACAGGTTTTGTTAATAAAATGAAGGTATGTTTCAAAGGTTCTCATTCCTTTTAGTAACAAAAAAATACACACAATTACAACAAAAAGTAAAATATTAAATGAAGGGGTTTGAGAACTCACGGGGGGGGGGGGATAAATGTAGAAATGAAGTATATTATATATAATATAATAATAGTGAAAAATTCTCTTAAGTTATTTAACTTGGAAAAACTGATTCACTGCTTTTTGTAATAAATTAAAAGTGTACTTGAAATGTTTTGTAATTTTAGTTGGTTGTTTTTATAAAGTTCTTAAAGTTAATCCAGCCGTTAATTATTTACAGCTAAATTAAAACAATTTTTTCTGTTTGGGACTGATGTTTTAATTGCTGATTTATTCAGTGTTGATATGAAAAAGTTTAAATTTTCACTGTTCTATAAACAATATGAAGTCATTATCTTACATTTGATGGAATTTCTTATTTCTTAAAGCAGGTTTCACAAAGATACCAACCATAGAAAGCGCAAGAGTGCATCTCCTTCAGAAGATGGCTATCAGAGTTCCGAGTCCAAGAAACGAATAAAGTCCAGTTCTTCGGGTAGTGCCAGAAGTGACAGCCATAGTCCCAGCCCAAAACGTAAACAGAAAACACCGCCCAGAGGCTTTAAAGACTCTCATCGCTCCCGATCTCGATCCAGATCAAAAACCAGGAACAACAAAAAACCAAAACACCGTTCTTCACACAAGAGGAAACGTAGCCGCAGTCTTTCTCCTGGTTATTCTCCACCTCACCACACTAGTAAGAAATCATATAAAAGCAAACATTCTGAAAAGTCTCATCGAGCAAGGTCTCGCTCAAGGTCCCCCCAAGACCGCAATCATTACTCAAATTCTCTTCATGAAAAGACGCACAAATCTCGAAGGGATAGAGCTAAAGAGAATCACCACTCACGTGATAAGAAGAGGAGATGATCGCCTTTTCTGCATAAAGAACTTATATTTTTTACTATAATGTACATAAATTTGTAGCTCAATTCCCCAAGATATAATAGTAATTATGACATATTTCTTTATTTTTGTATCATTGTGGCATTTAATTTATTATTGCATATATAAAGGTGCAATTTCTCTCAGGTTCATAATTTTGTGTCATCAAGTTTAAGAATTTTACTGTAAAAAAAATAATTAATTGCATTATTTATTCATTTAGTTTGTTTAGATTATTAGTTTTATATCAATGAAATGTTTTTGTGTAAGTTTATTCAATTTTCATGTTGGTTTTCCCCTCGGATGTATTGAGATACATTTTAAATAAGAATTGTTATAATTAAATACATTTAAATTTTGCAGTCCCCCTCTCCCATAACACACTCATTTTGTAGTCTGACTATATTGGATGACTTTATATGTGAAGAGAGAATTGTTTCACAAATCAGTTTAAAAGTTGAAGTGAAATAATACTCCTGATTCCTTAATATTGAATTAACTGATATTTTTGAATTTCAGTATCTTGTCCCTCTTTTGACATGTTTCGTGTAAATTGATGCCTATATAGTTGTGCCAATTGACTTAGATTTAATTTTTTCCTTGTCTTTTCTTCCCGCCTCTTGATTGATTGTCATCTTTATATAGCTAGAATTGCATGTGAAGGGCAAAGTATACTGAAAATATTCTCACATGGTATGGCATGTGTTTAATGTTAAAGTTAATGATGGGTTAGTATGCTATCATTTCAAGGTTGTTTTGATGCATTGGTGAATTTTAGACTGTCAGACTGAACTAAGTTCCTTTTGTCAGAAAATATTTTTTGATGTTCATTTGAAATGTTTGTGGTAGAAATAACTTGGTTGTAAGAGTACTATTGCTATGAAATTGTAGTTCTTCTCAAGAACTTCCTACACACTTTTTATTCAAAAGACACAATTCTATTGAATTGGTTTTGATTACAATTTGTGCAAGTATTGAACCAGTTGTTATTTATCCAGTATTTTAGTGATTTCCCTATCGAGTATAAATTTCATTTTCGTGTATTATTACTCAAATTATTTGACAATCTTGGAAACACTCATGGCAAAAAATGAAGCACTTCTTGTCCTTTTACATCATGAATTATGTCACGGTTTTCATTTATATAGCTCATGGTGTTATTGGCTGAACTTTCATTATTTAGTGTCTCAGAATAATAGACATGTCTAATTTTAAAAGAAAAATGTTCTTCCATCACTGCAAAATTATTTTGAATGTTCATTGTGTTTCTTTTATTTGTAACTCGTTACCTGCTAGGCCAGCATGCTGGTAAAAATAAAGATATTTGTTTGATATTTTTTTAAAAAATTTCCTTACAATTAATCCTAACTTACATTCATAGTATAATATTAAGAAGCATTAATTATATATTGCTAAACTAAGCTAATAGTTGACTTTAATAAATTTTTTATTTCTTTTAATATTTTTTTTCTTCTGCACAGGATACATTTACATTTTATCCTTTGATTTTATAAAAATAAAAGTTTATTTTTGGATTTCAGTGAAGTTATAAAACATCTTTGATATTTATCAGAAAAATTATTTTCGATCAAAGAGTTTTATTTGATATATGGAATTTTTGTTTTTTAGCTTCTTGATTTTTTTTGAAAAAAGTATTAATTGTACTTTGCTATATTTATTGTTCATCTTATAATAAAGCTCCATTGAAAAATGACAAATTATTATTTTTTTTTTCAGTTATAATTCAAATCTTTTATAAATAAAATCAGTAACCCTACATTTTTTAAAGTATAGTTCAGAATAAAAAGCCTTAAAAATGGAAAAAATATTAGCAGGTAACGAGATTAAACATATTTTCTTCTCAGTTTGTGAATAATCCTACTGGTGTGATTCTTTTTACTCAGAAGTGAACAATTTTGGAAATTTCAGTTACTATGTTTTAATTATTTGTAAACCATTTATTTGCTTAAGATTCTTTTCCATTGGGTATTTTCTTGCTGAATGTTGTAAAGAAATAAAGCTCTTTTTTTTGTATCCAATGGCATTAAAATTTACCTGGTTTCTCTGATTCGTATAAGAACTATTGTAAATTTGTTATATATTTGCTAAAAAGTAATTATGTTACTTAATTTACGCATCAATCCCATCAGATGAATTCACACTGTTTGTATATATGTTACTATATTAAATAATTAGAAGACATTCTCTTGTGTGTCCTTCATTATACTTTTTTTCTTAGAGAAATTTTTGAAAAATCCTTTAAATTTTACATTATTTTGTAATATGCTCATTAGGAAGTGAAACAGTTTTCTTTACTTGCAACTGATGAGCAACATATCAGAATATTAATTCCAAATGGATTATTATTTAAAGAGCACTTTTTAAAACTTGCACCTTCATCTTGCATTTGTCTTTAATTTATATTAACTTCTAAAGTTGGTGTGAGGTCTTATAGAAGGATGAGCCATCATTAACAACACTATCTTTATTTTATCCTTACAATCATACACTATCAATGTTTAATTCAGTTAAGAAGAGCATCTCAATTTTAATCTGCTTTAAATACAACTTTACTAAATCAACTGAAAAAAATAATACTTAACAATATAAATGCAGGTGTTCCTTGGAACAACACCACAAGGGTTTCAATCCCTTATTCAGGAACACTGATGACTCGAAAATGATCAATTGTTTTCCAACAACACATTCAATGACTATCTTCCCTTTTTCTTTCTCTCCCTCAAACTTGACTAAAAATTAGTGTTATTTCGCATTAATCACAGTTTCTTTACAGGAAGAGGTACACCAATCAATGTATGAAAAGAGTATTGTAGATGATTAATGGAAGAACCAAAAAGGACATTACAAATTGGCATTGCTTTTAGGTGAGTTACAGGGACATGGTACAATTGATAAAAAATATTTGATTTAAGGATTTTCAAAAAAGGTTTTCATCGTCCCCTAAGTATTATTTAAAACAGTTTTTGTGCTCAAAACACTGCAAAAAGCTAACCATTTGTTTAAAGAAAAGTTTAAGAATTTGTGAACTGATTTCAGAATGCTACTTTTGCCATAACTGACATACCCACATAAAATTTGATTTACTAGCACATTGAACTATGCATAACAAAAGTTGATATGGGTTTTGTAATAACTAGATAAAAATGTATGATTTCTAAATTATTTTTAAAAAATAAGTATTGCTTTGATTAAAAACACCATTTTTTGTTAGATTCATTGATATAAATGGTTAGAAAAAGTTCACTATATGTGATACAATAGGAAAAAGACTTAAGCTTTTGAAATAAAAAAACCTGACTGAAGTGGCTTTTTTCTCTCTGTGGGATAAATTAGTAGTTCAAAGTTTCTATTTGTGATTGAGTTGTGAATAAAAATGAACAAAAGTTATAATACCTTTGTTTTTTATCTTTAGATTTTGTGAGATAGTTGGGAAAAAAATTAGGCTTTGAAAATTTTTATCAACTGAATTTTACTGGCCCCCTTAAGTCAATATATTGCATTTAGCATTTAATCATTCATATTGAGAAAACTGAAGTTATGAATATTTTTTCATGCATGTTGAAGTTGAAAGAGGGTTTAAGAAATTTAAAGTAGATTTGTTACTTGAAATGTCTTATATATGAATAACTCCAGGTTTAATTTCAAATTGGTATATGGATCAAATCAGCATTATGGCTGTTCTTGATATCAGATTGATAAATAAAAGAATTCAGTAACTCGAATTAATATTTAAAAATGAGAAAAAATATCTCTAAAAGATAATCTACATGTTTATCAATAATTAATATATATTTTCAGTATATATGGTCTTGAAGCTTGCATCGTGAAGTGTTCAGAAATTTACCTGGCAATTCCATAATTTAAAATATATGATGAGTGACACTCTCAATGTCAGTTTTAAAATCTCTTGATTTTAAATATAATGCAATGACTTAAAGAGAACAGTGCATTAGATTCCTTACACCCATAGCTTATCTTAACTTATTTTCCTATATAATTTTTCAGTACTGTAGATTCTGTGAATTTACCACCTTTTAAAGAATATAACAAGTAATATATAAAAAAAAATTGAATTCAATTCCTACATACATCAGCAAAAAGAAAAATTTTAAGTTACTTTTTATCAAATAGTTACTATTATATAATATAAATATGTATATACATATGACTGAATCACAACATTAAGTGGCAATTAATTTTTATTTATCTTTAAAGTATCGTATTGTTATCCAAAACAATCGTATATATATAAAGTTTTATTTCAGCTGAATGCTTAGAAATGTGAGTGTGTGTGTCTTTTTAAAGTTTTGTGTGTGACTCAAGTCGCTAAAAATGAAGCCAACGTGACTGTATCTGTAATTATTTAAGAAATTATTTTCATCAATTTATTGTAATTAAATTATCTCGTATTGTTACCCAAAACAATAGTGTATAGAAAATTCCAGCTCAAATAATTTCTTTAAAATGTGAGAAAAAAACCTTTTAAAGCACAAGTCGCCAAAAATAATGCCAACGTGGCTGTATTTGTAATTCTTGAATAATTGGGGTTTTTTTTTCAATTTTTATTGCTTACAATTAAATTACTGTATTGTTATCCAAAATAATCGTGTTTTAAATTTCAGCTCAATTGAGTGCTTTTAAATGCATTTTATTAACGATTGAAAATTTGAACTAGATAAATATAGAGAGAGTGTGAGCTAACAGTAGGAATTGAATAAGCTGTTCTAGGGTACTATTGATAGTAGAGTGGTCACGTTATTGGGATCTGGTTCCACTGAAGACCCGCCCTATATAGTGGCGCACACAAGGGGATCCCCGGGTCCGCCCCCTCCCCATAGCCCTTAAATTTTTTTTCCGGTTGAATTATACTCCTATGTGTTTAGTCCGTAAAATTTAATTATTACTTCATTAATTAATGCTAATTATTTTGTTCAGGAATTTGTGTGTGTGTTTTTTTGTTCCCGACAAAATCAAAAGAATTGATGGCGTATTGTGGTATGATATGAGAAAGGT
>BMAO01021260.1:42668-151307 GCA_019973975.1 Trichonephila clavata
AAAATATACAAAATTTCACTACTATTTTAAATCTTGGAAGTAAAATTGTGAGGATTTTTTTGAAATGTTCGACACACGGAAAAATAGTTTCATGCAATTATCTTTACGAATGAAGAATTTATGAAACGATTGATTTAAGTATTTTGAGTGTTTTATTAAAATTCGTTCAAATAAGTTTTCGGCTTTTTATTTTTTAAATCACTGATTCTGAAAGTTTTAAAAATCATTTTTATATAAACGCAAGAATATTGATTCATATGAGAAAAAAATCATAAAATGTGCAAAACAGCATTGTTTTGTAAAAAAAAAAAAGTTGTTTTTTTTCTATAAAATTCTTTAAAGAAAGATAGTTTTTTCCCGGAAACGAAACTGTAGCATTTTTAAAAATAGTTGTATGCTGAAAAAAGAACAGAAAGTATAAATTTTTCAAATAACAAAATTTCACTACTATTTTAATTCTTGAAGTAAAATTGTGAGAATTTTTTGAAATATTCGACACGGGGGGGGGGGGGGAGTTTCATGCAATTACGCATTATTTTAAAGTAAACTATAAGTTTTATGAAAGAGAACAAAAATTTCGATAGTGATAAATATTTTAAATGAATCTCAAAAATGCATTGAATGCATTTTAATTTTAAAAAAAATATATTAATTTAAATCCATTATCAATAAATACTAATAAAAAAAATTCTACAGATAGCTCTTGAAACGTTTGGATGTTTGATTAAACATATATAAGTGTTAAAAATCCACTTTTGGGGGAAAACCTAGTTATATGCTAACATTCACTGAAAAAAACATTCAAAAAGAAAAAAAATACTATTTGATAAAAACATTTAATTTTATAGTTTTTCATTCCACTCTGTGTTAAAATTATTTAACCACGTTTCTGCGAAAAAAATTATATTATACAAAACTAACTTATTAATTATTTTTAATAAAATTGATTAAAAATGCTCATTTAGCAATTAATTGTGTTATACCATCTGCTTTTACATAATGGCAGCACTGAAAATGAAGTAAATTTCAGATCAGTGGGGATGCAGCAAGTGAATTCAATCATTGAAGAAGAGAGAATTAATTTACGGGTGGGAAAATTAAGCAGAAATGAACAAAATCGAATTGTTGAAAAAGATAGAAATTACTTAGAATGATTAAAAATCAGAAAAAAACCTTTTAGAAGGCAAAAAAAAAAGTACATTAAAATAACAGAGGATCATGTTAAAATAAGTATTTATTAGTAAAATTAATTTACGTGGGAAAAATTAGCAGAAATGAAAAAAAAGATCATCGCCGATTCGAACTCACAGAGACACGATTTGCTTTACGGTGTAAATGAAGCGAAGCGCTAACCGATTGTGCTACCGGGACCCGTAGCGAAAAATGAAAATAGGCAACAATAATGAATGGGAGGACGAAAAAGTAATTTTTTCACACGCAAATTTTTTTTTTACTCGCCAAAGTTACTGATTTCCTCCTGTTTAAGGCAGAATTTTTTTAGTGTAACCCTTGAGTTAGATGCGGTCGAAGGCGAAACAGGTCAACTGTCTTTGGCGCAAAGCTAATTTTCGACGCCAATGTTTGGCTAAATGTAAAATCGCGTATTTTAAATTATTTTAAAAATCATTACCTTCATTTTAAGGGCATAATTTTTACGTTAATGCTCTCAAACATCACCAACTATTTGCAAAAATAACGTACTTTGAAATAAAAAGCGTACAAATTACATAAGCGTACTCAAAAAAACATAAGTTTACGAAAATTACAAAATGTTTTTTAAAATCCGTAATTTTGAAGCAATTTTTTTAATCTTCGTATATATTACGGATAATATAACTGTACACACGGAAAAAAGATTTTGTGAGATTACCTTCATAAATGACGAAGTTATTCAATGTGAAGTAAAAATTGGGAATACTTTTTAAAAATTCTTTTAAAAAAAAGTTTTGGGAATTTTATTTTTTAAATGAATGGATCTAAAAGAGAAAGGCTTGAAGTTAATTAGTGTAGAATATCGATTTAATAACACGAAAAGTAATTCATACCCAACGATTTAGAAATAATTTTCATAAAAACACATCAGTTTTAACACTATTTTAAAAAATTTGAAAAAAATAGAAAATACCGTTATTTTACAAAAAAAATTATACCGTGTCGTGGCGAAATAAATGATCTTTCCGATTCTGTAATTATCTTTTTGTCTAATTTCGACACCGAAAATTAGATGACAATTTTAATACGGTGGAAAACGTAAGATTACCGCTCGGCCGAAACGGAAGGGAAGTTCCGCCAAGTAAACAACCGGCAGGAGTAAAACAATTCGGCGTTTTAAGGTTTTTAATTAATATCTTTTTAACTAATTACAATATCGGAATATAAATGGGCAATACGGCTTCCCCGGAAAATTCCCGATCCTTTGGTACCTTCTGCGACTTTCTGCGTGGTGCGGTTCGTGAGAAGATAGACGCACATAGATAGATACGTTTGTTTACCTTCGAATTTTAATAGTGTAGATTATTCAATAATTGATTGTTTTTGGTTCTCTTCAATCGACAAAATAAAAAAAAACATGTTTGACGGCAAATTGTGGTCTGAGAATGGTGGATTTTCGACCCTAGACCCCACCCCTTGAAAAATTCCTGTGTTGTGATACTGGCTCTATACATACATCATATCAAGTACCTAACTAAGAACATGTCATATTAGATGTAAATGACATAAAAAAAAGGTTAAATATTTTATTTTTTTTTGAGATTTTAATTTAAAATGCTTAGTAGAATAATATAAATATAGTTTGAAAAGAAAAAAAGGCCACGGTAGCCGAATGATGTTTCTGTCAATCCTAGTACTGTTAAAGACCTACCGTGGGAGCTGATACATGCCGAGACCCTTTTGGCGTGGTGTGAAAGTTTTAAGATAAAGGGGTGGCAGCTCAGGTGATCTACTCGCTACTTATCCATGCTTCAACACCATGAGGTCCGTAGCCAATAGCCCTCGTACTGCTTCAGATTGCAAAAGTATAAACACAATGCGAATTGGTGAAATCCAATTTTATTCATTATTGTATCGCTCTCAATTTATCCTCATCTGTATTAAAAATGAAATTCAAAAGCAAAGAAAAGAATTCGGTTTAACTGCTGAAAATACAAATTAATGGCAAAACATCAGATTTCTCTCTTTTCGTACCAGACATTAATAGGGCAAAAAACAGTCGGCACTTCTCCAAAATAAAAGTTTCGGAATTCACTAACATTTATCCATAAATGCTTGACTACTCCATTCTTTTAACAGTTCGTGTAAGATTGCATACAGTCATTTAATTAATGCCAATTTATGAATTGTTACTACAGAAAAATGTCACCAGGTGGGGTGTTTTTTTTTTTTTTTATTGCTTCTATAAATGTGAAAGGTGACACACTTTTGGAGCAAGACATTATCAGAAAAAAACAAAAGGGGGCTTGAAGAGACACATTGAATTGACCTACATAAAATCAATGCCGATTTAAGCTCATTCGGGCCCAGGGTGCAAAAGATCTACTGCCCCCCTTGGTACTGGCGAATCGAAATGTATAACCAGAAAATCTGAATCCTGATATCTGAAGTCCAGCTTATCCGGGCGCTCAATGGATAAACCGGCATTGTATATAATCATCAAATATAGCTTTAAAAAATATCCGGAAGTGGATGGAGATATTACACTTTCACAAGAAAGAAGTTAGAAACTTAATATTCAAATAAAAGGAAGTTTTAATGGAAAGGTGCTTTGATTTACATTCGAACATCCGTATCAGGAGTCGGTAACCTATGGCACGCTGTACAATTCTTAGTGACCTTCTACAAATAAGTAAATTTTTGAGTTTAGTTGAGGTAAATTTGAGATGGAGCTTATTGAGATAACATCTTCAGAATTATGGAAAAGGAAATTTACGAAAATATTAAAAAATCTGGAAGGTTTCTGGAGATAAGTGTTTATAGGAGTAAGATCGTCGAATTCAGTCATACAAAATAATCGTAGCGTATGGGTAATACTTTACTATTTATAATAATAATATATGTAATCAAAGAAAAAGTATTTTTGAATCGAGATATTTAGATAGAAATGTCAGATGTTGATGCCCCTTCTGTTGATGTTATTCTTTAAGAATTATCAATTGAGGTCAGTAGCGCATACGAAAACTTTTCAAGGGGGGAGTCCATGATCGAAAGTTCACCAACTCGTATCATACTTCAAGACACCTATTGATTCGTCTGATTTTGTTAACAAAAAAAAAACTTAAAAAATAAATTATTGAATTAATAATTAGCATTAATAATAAAATAAATTGTTAGCTAAAAGTATTAAATTAAATTTTACGTTATATATTACTAGGATTATCATCAATCGAAAAAAACTCAAGGGGTTTGGGGGGGAGGGGTCCGGACACCCCCCTTGTGTGCGCCACTGATTGAGGTAAAAGAAGTTTATGACAATTTTAGAATTCTTTTTCTAAATAGATTAAATTTCATCATCTCTCAAATGCTAATCTTTTATTATTCTCTTTTTTGAAAAATTCTTTTTTTCCCCTTCAAATATCGTCGGATTTTAAGTCATATCGTGTTTAGACCATTTTATTCAAAGTGACATTTACTGTCTAAATTAAACACTCTTTAGGCTCCTGAGGGCCCATAAATCAAATTTTAGAACCTGCCTTCCGTCAGATTTCTATAAAAGTGGGAGGAGTCTAAAATACCATGGGTGTCATCTAAATCCTAGTGTTAAGAAGGAGTAAAAAAAATCTTTTCCTCTCCGCCCAGACTTAATTCTGTCAACGCCCGCGATCTCACGGATGGTTGCATCTTATTTTCGTCCATAAATGAGTTACTTCAGGGATTCCCCCCCCCCTCTTCTGAATGGGCCCTTCCCCCTTTCAGCCGAATTCTTATGTAATTTTGGTTGTTCTGAGCTGTAATTTTTGAAACATTTAAAATAGACATCGTGTTCCTTTAATCCTGATCTGTAATAAACAATCAGTAAGAGACAGTTCAGTCGTTGGATTTTGTTCACTACTCTAATGTATATTTGCATCTTAATTTCGAAAAGATATTTATTGTTTGTATCATATTTAAATGAGTAAAAATAGTTTGTGTGTTAAGTTGTTAACACACGCAAACTTTTTTTTTCAGAATGTTGTTTCTTCAAAAAAAAAAAAAAGTATTTTTCTTTCAAAAACTGGTGTGTTAAAAAACGTTCCCGTTAAAATAAATGGTACAATGTTTTTCCATATAAAAGTAATTTTAAAAAAAATTAAGTCAATTCCTACTTAGGTCAACAAGAAAATTTTTATTTTAGTTACTTTTTATTAAATAGTTGCTTCTGATATAAATAGGTATATACATATGACAGAATCACAATATTAAATGACAAAATAGAAAGCGATTTTCCTTTCTATATAGGGCGTTGGATTATTTATTTTGTTTGTTACTATTTATTCATTCATTAAATTTAATTATTCTTATAAAATAGTATAGGAAAAAAGAAATCACATTCTTAGAAATTAGGCCATCCCAGATGGGATTCGAGTCCTCCTCGACCTTTGGATCAGAAGTCCATTGCGCTACAGGGACGCAACGAACTATTTTCCTTTCTATATTATTGGACTATTATTTTTCTTTGTTACAATTTATTCATTTTTTATTTAATTAATGTTTGAAAAAATTGTATTAACATCAAGTGCCATCCACTACAAGTTTTAAAAAATGTATTTGAACTGGAATGAATGAATAGAAAGTATTTTATTAACAATTGAAAATTTGAACAAGATATATATACAAAGAGGTAGAGAGTGAACTATAGTAGAAATTGAATAAGATGGCCGCGGTAGCCTAATGATCACGGTCTCGAACTCATTGCTGGCGTATCGTGGGTTTGAGCCCCAGTACCACTGTTGACCCACCGTGTAGAAAGGCTGATGTACGTTAAATCTATTGAGGCCTGAAGTCCTCCCTTGGTGTGGTGTGATAGTTAGGAGAGGGGGTTTTCACCTAGGTGTAGTGTTCCCTGCTAGTTTGATATCACGGGGCATCGCGCCAAGTTGTTTATGTTCACCAAGATGGGCGATAACATTACAATGCCTTGATATTTTTATCGTCTAGCGATGTGGTTGCCATGGAGATAACATATACTAGAAATAATTTTTATTGATTCTGTTCCCGCGGTAATCCAAAAAATTTCAGACGATTTTATTTTGATTTCTTTTACAATTTAACCATTTTCATTGCAATCCCGAATCAAAATATATTTCAATCTTCTGTTTTATTTAATGCTATTTACGAATATGGATATTTCTAATATCATTGGTGAGAACTAGGATATTTTTTTAAAAAAGAATGAGTGTTATATTTTTAATTATTTCTATAAATCGTTTATTTTCAATTTATTTTACTTCAAAAAAAAAAATTTCGTTTCTTGTTCCATGAAATTCGTTGAAGAAATTTGCAGTTTTTGGAACATAGCAAGCTTTTAGTACTTTTTAGTTGCTATTCATTATCAATTTTAATATATATTATGTAATTATTTTATTAATAATATAAAAATACAATAATTAGAATGTGTAATAATCATATAATATACATTATTTGTAATAATTATTTTATAATTATTATTACATGTGTTATTTATTTATAATAATTATTATTTTATTTATTTCTAAGTTTTATGCTATTTATTAATTATTATTATGTTATTTATTTACAGTTACTGTTTTGTTGTTTTTTCTAATTATGTTAAATGAGTATTCTTATATCTGTACGATTCTTATTCTATTACAATAGGATGATTATTCTTTTTTATAAAATCTATTAAACTATATTACGTGATTATTATTATATAAAATAATAAAAAGTAATACCATATGAATATCTAATAATTATAACTATTTAGTATTATATGAATATTATATATAATAATTTCTGTAACATAATATTACAAGATTATTGTATACTTCATAATATTACTACTAGTAAATATGATTATTTTTATAATATTAATATTAATTATTTATTGATCTTGGTTAGTCTCAATCTATTCCTAAATTCTTCATTTGAAATCGATTTTAATGTTTTTCAAAACAGTTCTTTAAAATTATTTTCCTGACGAGTTTTACCGCTAGGCCGCCATCTTGAATTTCATTCCATCGGCATGCGCTGCTTGGCGTGATTCTTTATCACGCCAAACAGCGTTTGGCGCCGTGCCCCGTGATATCAAACTAGTTCCTAGTGTTCCTCACTTGACCATGGCACAAAATTACGAGATTCATCGTTAATAGCCCTCGTGCCTTTTATTGTGGAACGTTAATATGACTCACTGTACCTGACGGTCTGAGGCCGCGGTACCCTAGTGGTCAAGGTCACGGACTCGTGGCCGGTGGGTCATCAATTCGAGCCCAGTGCCTCCAAAACCCACCATGTAGAGGTTTTTTTTTAACATTTATAAACCCCGTGCACCACGCAATGAATAACACGGGGGTGTACAACACAGACAGAAGAAAAGATTACAACACACAAACATCCATGCCTTCTCCGGGATTCGAACCCAGTCCCTACGGCACCGCAGTCAGCTTCACTGACCACTATACCGGATGGGCGGCGTGTAGAGGGGTTGATGCACGTTAAATCTGTAGAGGAGGGGTGCTCAACCCGCGGCATGCGTGTCACATTGCGGCACGCAAAAACTATAGAAAAATTTGAAAAAATAATAATAAATCAAAATATTCACAATTTTATTCAATTGTGGTTATTTTAGAATAAAACAATTTGGATTAAGATGCTTGTAAGCAAATATTTTCTATTGGGAACACATAAAAACAAAATATCTCTCAAAACTAGCTCGAAAAACAACTTAATTTTGTTAGCATCTTCAAGTGCTAATCCTATTATACATGATTGGGGGGGGGATACAATTTCTAATTGTATCCCCCCCCCCCAATAGTAAGTACTCACGGTTTAATAATTATTTAGAATTCAATGTTTTAAATTACTTATTTTTATTTTGTGTGTGTGCGTGCGTGCCTTCCTTTATTGATTGAACCTGTAAAAAGATTATTAAGAATGGAACCTAAGTAGTATTTTTTGTTTTTTTAGTTACATCATTTTTAAATTTCCACTACATAGACTTGCGTTAAAAAATGTGGTATTTGCGCGAAAATCCCATAAGCTAATAAGTAACAATTTTTTTTCACCTTTTGTTTAATATTTGAAAAAAAATGGAAGTGGCACGCATAACTTTTTTTTATTAGATAGTGGCACTCTTCCCCAAAAGATTGGCCCTCCCTGCTGTAGGGGATTGAGGCTGTTTTCGCCAAATGTAAGACACCCTCAAGTAAACACAGAACACATTTTCAGATAAGAAAATGTCTCAATTTTCACGAAAATTTCCAACATTGTAATTCATACATTTGTGTAAAATATGGGTTTTTAAAATTAAAAAAAAATTCCACAAATTATTTTTTTGTTTTAACGCGTAAAGGGTTGGCTCATCTAACACTACGATATGGAAAAAGGGGAATGCAAAACACATTTTATATATATAAAAAAAATTTTTAAAAATGGAACAATTTGGATAAAAGGGAGAAATATGATAAAATATGTTGCTTTCTATAGGATAGTGAAGCCAGAATATAATAATAATCCTTCGATTCTCTTATATCTAAAAAATGTTCCAAAATTCGGATCCTATTCTTTAACATTGAGCGAAGACAGCCTTACAGTATTCGCGTTGGGAGTGTGGAAGGAGAGAGGGCTGCCAGCCCAGGCATCATCCTCGCCAATTGAACGAGGTTCATTGTCAACAGCCCCGCAACGAAATTAAATAATAAAATAAAATCGAAGCAGCACGAGGGCTTTTTGCGATAATAACAAAAAATTGAGCTCAGCTAACAATGGTTTTGAGGTATTCAAACAGTATTCATTCACTAAATTTTCCCTCGCAAAAAAGAAATTCTTGCCGGAGAGACAAGATAACAGGTGATGCCAGGATAAACAGAAAAAAATATTAAAAAATAACTGTAAAGGAATAATACAAGCTGATTATAGTCTAACTTACGTTAATCTGGTTAGAGTAAAAAAATGGTACCTGTAGAGCTATAATTTTAACCCGGAGACAAAAACATATAATCGTGAGAGAGGGAGGAAAAAGGTACAATGCAAAATAAGTGATTAGTTCCAGATCAACGATAAATTTAGAAAAACAAAATAAATATGCGAATGCAGGAAATTTTGAAAAGTATTTGCAATTAATCTAAATATATAAAAAAAGATTCACTTGATTAGGGATTAATTAATGTCCGTGGTAGCCTAGTGGTCAAGGTATCGGATCGTGGCTGGCATGTCATGAGATCGAGCCCAGTACCACTAAAGACCCACCGTGTAGGGGAGAGATGCCGTTAAATCTGTCGAGAGTTCAAACGTCCTCCCTTTGGTGTGGTAGTTCGGAGAGGAGGGAGCCAGTTCAGGTGTTGCCCTCGTCATTTAACCATGGTTCAAAATTACGAGGTCCGTCGCCAAAAGCCCTTGTGTAGCTGAAAACTGCAACGTTAATATTCACTCACTCACTCATAGATTACTAAACTAGTACAATATAGAGTTTTTGGAGGATGGAAGGATTTCATAATTTTTTGTCAAGTGATGAAGATGACATCCCTCAATTGGCACAAACTCTCCAAACTTCATAGGACGTCACGTGAGGATTTTTATAGCCTCGACAAAGATTTAACGCTTTTCTCTCCCTATACAAAGAATATTTATCAGCACAAGGACTTGGACACACGATTCTGCTGCAACAGCCACGAGCTAGCGTGATTTCTTGAGGAAACGGTGGCCTACTGGTGAAGGTCACAAACTCGTGGCTGACGTTGTCAAGTCCTGGGCTTGAATCCTGATGCCACTGAAAACCCCGCATGTAGAGAAGTTGATGCATGTTTTTCTGCAATGGCTTAAATTTTTCACGTTGACGTAGTTTGGAATGTGGGGGGGGGGGCTTAGGTCTCATCCTTGTCACTTGACCGTCGTTCAAAATTGACACATTCTTCGCCATAGCTTTCGTGTCGCTTTGGAGTATGCGGTCAATAAACATTCATTCTTAGTGACCGCGGTAGCCTAGTGGTGAAAGCCAAGGACTCGTAGCTTGCGTGTTATGAGTTCGAGCCCAGTACCGCTGAAGCCCCGCCGATTAGAGAAGGCGGATGCACGTTAAATCTGTCGAGGGTTAAACCTCTCCTCCAGTTGGTGTGATGTGGTAGTTAGGAAGGTGGGGTTAGCTCAGATGATGTCATTGTCACTTTACCATGATTCAAAATTGCCAGGTCTGTCGTCAATAGTCCTCGTGCAGCTTTATAGTTGTTGCTGTGGTCGTGTCCTCCCCGAAGGGAACGAATGAAAGTTGCCAGATCCTGAGAGAGGTTAGACTTCTATATCCCCCCCCCCCAGATTTGAGGGAGAACACCCTGGGGGTAATCAGAGACCTCCCGCTTCTACCAACCTCACGAGAGGACTTGCGGCTCCACGATTATTTATAGTAACCCCATGCCGCACAGGCAACTATACATTTACAAACATCCATGCCTTCTCCGGGATTCAAACCCAGTCCTTACGGCACCGCAGTCAGCGTCACTAACCACTATAACTGGATAGGCGGCGCAGCTTTGGATTGCCACGTTAATATAACTCACCCACTCAGCATTACCAATCAAATTAAAGTTTGTTGAAATTTTTTTGAATTCTTAATTATGAAAAAAAAATTTATTCCAATAAATAAATATTTTTAGTGAAAGCTTATTCTAATTATTATTTTAATAAATAAATATTTTATTTCTAAATTCCAAGAATAAATATTAAATTAAAAAAATACGAGGTAGATTGAATGCATTTTTTATGCATAAATAAAAATATTTCCACGACACTGGTTGCTCCACCACAACACAATAAATAAACCAAATAAAAGATTGGCAAATTCAAGCGTACTTTATTATCTCATCTTTATCGTCATTTTTGTTCTTTCTTTCACCAGAATTAGAGATGGATATAAAGCTACTGATAACAGCCTGCATTTAAGATGATCTCTCGTCGTGGAATTCAAAAGAAAGAAAGGGCAGAGAGAAAAGAATTTAATCACACACACACAGAGAAAATCTACTCACTGAGAGAGCTAGTCCGCGAGAAATGTTTTTGCATTCGTTTTCCCGATTAATATTAATGCATTTAAAATAATTGAATAAAAGATCCGATCCAAACGCGAGAGAATGAATTTCGAAGCAATTAGACGTGTTATTTATTTCCGGAACAGCCCCGGATTTATTACCGTTTCGTGAAGCGCAAAAGTAATTTTGTCGTAGGAAAGGCTTTTCACACACAGAGCGGATTTGCTTCTTTTTCCATTCGGGAGATACATAATAATTTGTTGCAATTCCGTGAGAATACAATTTTTATACTTTTAAAATCTCAAATCTATCAAAGAGCTTTTTAAAAAATATATATAATATAGTAGCCGTTACCCACCGGCTTCACTGGGTATTTCATATGATTATGTATGAATATATATATAAATATATATATATATATATCAGTGGCGCACACAAGGGGTGTCCTGGGGGTTCGGACACCCCCCAAAGCCATTGAGTTTTTTTCGATTGAGGATAATTTAATACAGTAGAAGTCCGATAATCCGGCACGTTCGGGACCGGCTCGGTGCCGGACTACCGAAAATTCCGGTCTATCGGGCGGTTTTTTTGAACAATTAGGTTAATAATTAAACTACAAATACAGTATGCAAATACATACAACAAAGTTTATTTTACATTTCATATAATGTATGTACACGTACTCTAAAACATATTTCACTTAGATTTAAAAAGTCACGAATATCTTTTCGTTTTCTTGACTTTTGGCGTTTAGTATAAAAAATTTTTAATGATATGGAAATCAATAATTTCTGAAGCACTGTAGCTAGTACTAGCCTCAGCAAAAGAGATAAACTTATTTAGTGATTCTGCCCAGCTGATTTTTTCCATTTCTTCCGTTTCGGCATCTGAGTCACTTTTGGTTTGGTTTGCTGAAAGTGTTTCTCCAGTTACATCAAGTCTTCGAATTCCATGCCGAAACTTAAAGTTTCTGAGCCAACCATCAGAATAATTACATTCACTTTCAGCAACTCCTAAATCTTGGCCAAATTTCTTTGCCTTTTCAACAATCATTGGCCCTGTTACCGGCTTTCCTTCAGAACGCACTGCACTAAACCATTTGAACAATACACTATCTACCTGTTCCAGTTTGGTTTTTTTAATGTTTGTCTAGAAGCCAATTTTTCAGTTGTTACCGATTGAGAAGCAAACTTCATTAGTTCATCTTTTTGTTTTTTAATGTCATAAATAGTTGATGAGCCAATATTAAACTCATTCATTAAAACATTTCTATTCTCGCCTTTTTCTAGCCATTTGATGATTTCTAGTTTCTGATTGAGAGTCAGTGTTACGTGTTTTCGTTTCTCTCCTTTTGAACTCGAAGGCTTAGGTTTGAAAACATGGTCACTGTACAGTTAGAACGAAAATCACTTTTTTTATAAACAGTTTCAAAAGTTACGTTTACTGCGATGTGAAAGGACACAAAACAACAACGCACAAAAAAATGGCGAAGACGCTTCGTGATTGATTAACGGAGCTGCACTGCACCTGAATTTGTTGTGACAGCTGAGACTAGCCGGCCGCTAATTGTTTCCGAACAATACCGAGCGCTTCCGGATGATCCCGAACTACCCCGAAAACTTCCGAATAGCTCTCGAGCGTTTTTATTTGCTTTAAAGACACACTTTTGGAGAAAACCAAAATTTTTACAATTTTCCGGAGCGATGCCGGACTATTGGGCATTCCGGACTGTTGGATGCCGGACTAATGGACTTCTACTGTATATAAAAAGTGTAGATTAGTTATTCTAGTATTAAAATTTTTCCATTGTTCCAATAAAGACTTACGTCAATTATTTATTGTTGTATTCCTCATGTGCTATCACTAATCTTCCTGAATATAAAGCTTTTGCAATTCTATACAATTTAAAAGTAATTTTTAAAGCATTATTAAAATATATTTTTAGAATATTATAATTAATGATATTTTTCTTCTTTTAGGTGAGTACATGATGGAAAACCCATGCCTTTTATGATTTCTTGGTTCTAGAAAAAGTATAGGTAAAAAAATTGATAAAATGTAAAATTGAAATTTACAGGTTTTTATATATATTTAAAGTAGGTTGCGAATATATCTGGTTCAATAAATAAATACTTAAATGTTAATTAGTTTTTTAAATATAAAAATTGATGTTTAAATGACAAATGAAGTAAATTTAGGGATTCAAAACTTAATTGGATGAAGACGTTTCATCTGTTAAACATATCTATGCATTTAATGAAATTCATTTATTAAAATGTTATTTATAATAGAACGATAAATATTTTTCGATCACTATTCGAATTGAAAAAGTATCATCTATCCGTGATAGACCAATGACCATGGTCGTTAGTATCATCTTAGAAAACTTTTAGTTTTAGCTTTTGTAACCTTTAATAGCAATTGGTCAAATAAATTTTTATAATTCTGTGATATTGAAATTGTAACTTATACGTTATTCATGTGGTTGTTACCCTTGTCACTTTGGTTTTATTATCACACACCCTTTAATGCCATTTAAATTTCCTTTTCGATATATGTTCTATGATGAAATTGTTTCTTTAGGAATTTACCTACCACTTCATAAAAAAAAACCTGTTTACATTTTTTCAAAGAAAAAATAATATTCTTATATGATTTTAAAAAAAAGTTTAAGTTGATACTAATGCTAGTTTTAGTTTGATTTAATTTTTTAAACTCTTTATTACTGAAGTAATTAATTCGAATTTGCTTCTGTACATCAAGAACCAGAAAAACCTATTTTATTGTATTATTATTATTAAATCTTTTATAACTTAGCATAATGAGTTTCAAAATGAAATTTCCCTCCATTAAAAGTAAATATGAAGCTGAGACTTTTAATAACCGTTTTTTGTAATATTTTTAAACATTTATTGCTTTTAAAGCTATTTTTTATGCGAATTATTCTGAATTTTTAAAGCCTCTTAAATATATATTTCAGTCATAAAAATCAAATCATTAACAGGAGAAGAATTAATTTTCAAATATATTTAAATATTATAATTTCAAGTTTCCTTTAATAATTTTCTGTCTGTTTATTTAAATTTTACTATAATAAAAAGCTTTAGTTTATATTTAATGTTTCAAATCAGTTTTTTATATGTTACGTATAGGAGAAAGATATTGAAAACGTATTTGAAAGAGTAAGGTTGATGACATATACACACGCATATGTACATACATATATACAAACATATATATATATATACTGTATATATATATATTCAAAAAAGTGGAAGCACCAAGAAGAAAGTAGTTGTTTTTAATGAAATTCATACACAGATAATAGAATGATACAAAAAATCAAGGCCATAAAAGCTTGACATAAAGCATAAAAGCATTACAGCTTGAATGTTCAAATCAATAATGGGTGGAACCAATCCTGGAGACTATACATGCTTGCACACGCCTCTGTAAAGAGTGATAGAAGTTCCTAATGTCCTCCTGCGATACATTTTGTCGGGCATTCAACAGTTGTTGTTCCAGATCTGTTATATTTTGGGGAGCCAGAATCTGACACCCTACTATGTCCTAGACATGTTTAATTGGTGAAAGATCTGGTCGAAGAAAATGAAGAAAGCTGTAATTCTCTGGCGAAGAAAGAGCATTAACGGCATGAATGCAGTCCAGAAATATGCAAGTGGTATGGGACCTGTCATTTTATCTTCTTGTCATTCTATCTTTCTCTTATTTTCTTGCTTCAACAGAAAAGAGGGATTCATTACAGAACACAATGTGATGTCATTCTGATCAACCACGATGATCAGCTACGACACCACTCAAGACGACGACTCCGCCTATGTTGTGGGGTCAAAGGGAGACTTATTAAAGGCCGCTGTGAGAGTAACGCCGCCTCAGCCAAGTGCCGTGAAGTTGTGGAATGTACCACGATTGGTATGCAAGAAGCTTTAGTACATTGAATAGTAGACAATGATACCATTTGAGCAGTTCGGGCCTGTCGAGCAATCATCCGATCTTGCCTCACATTTGTGCATCTTGTCCTTCGAGAGCCTTAATTTCGTCAATACGCTCCTCGCAGCAACCATTGCTGCCAGCACAGTTGCACAGCTGTGTCTGCACGCTGCTGATGACGGCCTATTGCTCGGTATGACCTCTCTGCTTCACGCATTTTCACAATGCTACCACTTTGGAAGTCATTTAGTTGTCTATAAGGTCTTTGAAATCGTCTTGATGGCATCATTCACTTTTTCTCTTGGGAATGCCAACGGTGAAAACGAAAAAAAGATAACTTTTCCGCTCTATTACCTATTTTATATGCGACTTGCTAAGCAAAAATGTGCACTACGATCGCAATTCATCTTCATTGATCTTGATCGCTTATATGTTTCATCAAGATGTGTTTGCCTACGAAATTTCATCACAATCGGACAATTCCTTCTTGGTGCTTCGATTTTTTTATATAGAGATTGGAAGTTTGGATTGAGATAGACATTTGGAGACTGTTATATTTTTAACAAATACCTTACTTTGTTTAATGAATAATTTGCTGATTTCCATCAACGACATGTCTGTTGAAAATTAATCAGTTATGTAATTTCAAAAATGTTCTCTTTCTGAGTAAAACATCTTTCGACGGCATAAAATATGGATACATTTGTTAGATCTAACACTATTTTTTGTTGCTGTTAAGGCTTTGTACTTTTCCTATTTACTCCTTGAAATGTACATTATTTTAAATATAAATTGTAATGGGATTTTTAACTAAGTGTATAATATTAATAATAGTTTCATGTATAAGATTATAAAATAAGAATGCTTTAACGGAAGTATTATAGAAAATTTTTCAGATGGTAAAATATACTTCTTTCAAAACCTATTAAATATTATAAAGAATTCAACCCACATTTTTGAGCCTAGATTTTACTATTATTATTCATAAATTTTTATTTATATAACTAACAAGTTCTTAAGCGTACAAACACATTTCAGTGACATTTTAAATATTTCAATTGAATTTATATATATGCAGTTTTTTTATTGTGTTTCAAACTGAATTAAAACGTCTCCCAAAGGAAAAATCTCAATCCTCTAAATAAATATAAGAAACACGCCATTATTGTCTTAAGAATGTTCGCATAAATTTTTCGCAGAACAACTGGCTTTTTTATAAATTGTAGAACATATTCGAAGGTGGGATTCGAATCGATTTTGCTTTTGGAGAAGTGAACGAGAAAATTCTCGCAAATTTTTCTTTTTCATGAAATATGCAAGTATGACTTCATGTGTGGGTGAATAATATATCGAACATTATAATCATTGTCAAATATAGTTGTTCCTTTGTAAAAATTTCTCGACACATATATATTTATGTTGGTTTTTCATTAATTAATACTAATTAGAGAGCGCATCTTCAAGTTTTTGTCTTTTTCACTGCATTGCAAGTAAGTGTTTAATTATTCTTAAAATTATGCTTAGAGTTTTGTTCTGGTATGTTTAAAATTTAGTAGTGAATAACAATTTAATGTATGAAATAATTAATTTGTTGTGTAAGTTTTATTAATAGATATTGACTTATTTTAATTTGTACAAATGAAATAAATAGTAAAGGGAAATATTAACTGAGACATTTTGAAAAAAGAAAAAATACAAATCATATCGGTTATTTTTAAATTTTATACGGTAAGTTCTTTTCTTTTCTTTTTTAATGGAAAGGTATTTTCCATTATAATTTAATGGTTTTCATTATAAGAATTGAATTTTTTTTTTTTTTTTTTTTTTTTTTTGTAAAAATTTATTAATGTAGAGAAATTTTCATTATGAATTCTTAACGCTAAAATCTTTATACTGTTTCATTTGTATCAATATTTTTTTGTTTACCCAAAATAAGATTTAAAATGGAAAAATGTTATATCTAGTTAAAATATATTTATCATGCTCCGTAAAAGGTTTTTTTCAAAAATTCTAAGTTAAAATATAAAAAAAAATTATAATAAAATTAATTTTGATAAAAGAGTTTGTGCGGGATATATAAAAAGTTTTTTAAAGGTGAATGTCGAGTGCCCAATCTCCTAAAAAAAGATCGCTTCTTCGTTTGAAATTATTTTATCTTCTTTCTTTCAAAGTGTAATTATATATGTGTGTGAGTTGGTGACAAAGAAACATTTACTATAATTATCCCGAAAAACCTAGCTTGGAAATTACAACTTTTAAATATGCTGCTGCATAATGTTAAGAAGTTATATTTAATTAAATTTAAAAACATTTTTATATTAATACATGGAATTGCGTGCGGAAAACTTAACAAGTTGGTTCAATACGTTTGTCTTTAAATATATTTTAAGAACAATCAAATCATTAGGGATGTGAAAAGGAATGATTCCTGAATATTGTCTCAGTAATTAATTTTTGTAAAGAAATCTACGTCTGTAAATATCCGTGAAAACTTTTTATGGTATTAGAAAATATCTACTACTCTTTCATGATTATTAATGAAATTCATCATTATTAAGAAATATTAAGAATACGGTCAATGCATCTTTTGGACAAATGTTCCGTTAAAAGAAAACTGGCAAGATTCCAAAACTAAGCAGAGACCATTTCGATGATGCACATTCGAATTGATATTTTCAGTATGTCATAATACAAATCTAGTGGTCTTATAAACTATTACGAAAAGCAGGAATACTTAAGTCTTGGTTTTGAAAAATCACCACAATGCATGGACTAACTCCATGTAACTTTATTACTGCTGAAACCAGAAACTGCGCCGGAAAATGTATTTGATAATCTAAAAATTTTTCAGATGCTTTGCTTCGATAACACAAGATTTATTTGCCGTGGATTTTTATTTGAATTGTGTTATGCTATGTGAAAGAACAACTGGATATTGAAATCGTTAAAATAAGATTAGGTCAGTTTGTTTCCAAGTGAGGGGATGTATACGTGCTCTTTTGTTGAGTTTTGTTGATGTAGAAACCAGGATGTCACGCCATGCAGAAGACTGGATTTGGTGCTAAATGATGACGAGATTGGGACTCCCGTGCAAGAAGAATCCGACCCTGCGACGATGAAAGGGATGAAGACGAGGACAACAACAGCAACAACGAAAGTAGCATGGGTCCATCAATTGCTGACGTGTTTCTGCGTGAGAGACAGCTATGGAGTGGTACGAACAACAATCAGACTGCTGTCTTACTCAACTACTGCTGCTGAAGAGAATCAGAGACTTTGAAGTGGAAAAACGAAGGTGTACAATGGTACAGCGAAAAATAAGTGATTATTTTCCACGATCAAGGTAAAATTGCGACGTTTTGAACTATTTGGCTTTTTCTTCAAGCACGTTTCCGGCATGTGATGATTTTCATTATTTGTATAGTGTCCAGTATCATCTACTGCATGGATCGCATTCGGCTTTCGATTATACGAACAATCGCGTATCCAAACGGTGTCCGGTCCCAATTCATTCGGATAAACGACGTTCTACTGTATATCACACACAAGATGTTAAAAAGTTATTTTTAAGCCTAGTAAATTCAGTAGTTTATGTAGTCTGCTGAGTGTTACTACTGGAGTGCAACAATTTGTCACTACAGCTAGAAAACAGGAAATTAATAGGTCCACTTATGACTAATGAACTAAGTAAAGCAAAAAGTTTATCAAAGTTACCACAATAAACCATAGAATAAATTATTCTACTCTTTATTTAAAAACTTATTTGCGAATACTGATGTACTTTTTAAACATTTTATTTTAAAGCGTATTTTTATTTCTATTGAGTTACAAAAAACATATATTAAAATATATATAATTTCTCACAAACGTTGTTTTAGTACTTTTATACTACTAAGTTTTAATATATTTTCTTGTAGAAAGCAAAATAAAATCTATACCTTGTTAAGTGATAAGCATGGCACAGAGATTAAGATCTATTACTTAAGTTCAAAAACTGAAATTATAAATGGAAAAACTATGTTCTGCTTAAAGCAAACCATTTTACATCATATTACAAGTAAATGCTTTTATTTTCCTATCCGTTAAACACTGGTATTAAAAAGTAAAAGAATTTTAGATTTTGTCGATTGTCTCTAGAACTACTGGACAGATTTTAATGAAATTAGTTGTGTACATAGGGATAATATAATTAAAATAAATAAATAACCATTCAACAGTTAAAATATACACAAGCATAATCGTGTGTAACCCTCATCGGAGTCAGAAGGTATGAAACAGCTGTTGCAGAATATAACAAAAAAAGAAAAAGGTTAATTTAAAAACAAATACATTACAAAATATTAAGTCAGTGAACTTAAATACAATTAAATATTATGAAATCAGAACATAAATTAGGTCAGGAATTACGATTCTAAGATAGGATTCTCTTGATAAAAAATACCTTTGTGACTAGTTTTTTATTTAATAAATACGTGAAAGCTTATACATTTTAATTCAGAATTTCTTTGCAGAACTTTTTTGCGAAAACTCATAGCACAGTTATTATTAAAATTTAAATGTAAGCGAAAACGTTTTTGCACATTGAATGCAATCAAAATATTTGAAGGAACACTTTCTTGCTATAAAGGTTATTGAGTATTTTGATTGGTATGGAAGGATTTATCTAAAAAAAAGTATTAAAAAATTGAGAAATATTTAATAGCGATTGGGGAAAAAATTCTGTTTTATCCGTCTAAACTCAAAGTAGAAAATTTATGAGAGTAAGGTTTTTTTTAAAGAAATAAATCATCTTGTTCACTCTTTGTATAAATAAATGAATTAAACTCAGGCTAGAACATAGGTTTTTTCATTTAAAAAGTAATAAAGGAAGTCCAAATTATTTTTTAATATTATTTTATTTTAACTTAAAGAGAAGAAGAGACTTCTAAAAATAAACCAATGATTTTAAAAGCACCAGACAAGAAAATTTGATTACTGACAATCGATTCACATTTTTTGATAAAACTTCGACTGTAATTTTTCCTGGAGCTGCATGGAATGATAAATTAATTTTATCGTTTATACAAGTTTTGAAATAAAAATAAATATTTTGATATCAAATAATTTTTGTGTATATTTTTCGTTAAAAGAAAGAAAAATATTTTAATTGTTGAATTTAACATTACGATTAATTTAAAATTTAACTGCTGCTTCAATTTAAAATTTAATTATTGCTACAATTTAAAAACTATTTATTAAATTGTAACAGCTTATAAATATGCATTAAATTGTTTTCCAATGCAATTCAACTTATTTAAAATATTTCAATTTTCTTGAATTCTCTGTTTTTAAGGCTTTATAAAACTTCTGAAAGAATATAAAAAAGCAGTTTACTTTTAATAAAAGAAAATTAAAAGCTTTTTAATATGTGTAACTTATTCATAAATGCTCAGATTAGAATTTTTAAGTAGGTTTTTTTATCCATATTTATTTTATAGGAATAAAAACTTTCATTTTAAGCTGTTTGTGGAAACTATACTCAGTTTTTCCAAATCATTGTTCTTTAAAAACTCTATTTATTTACTTTTCTTTAGAAAAAATGTACACTATGAGTAAAATATGAATACTGTTAAATACATATGAAAACTGTTCTGATACTATCACAACAATAATTCTTTATTGGACTGAAAAAAAATTTTCAAAAAAATTATAACATTGAATTAAAAAGTAATAGTATTTATATATTTATTTCTAAATATCATAGTGAAAAAATCCTTACTTACCTTAAACTAAAAATCAAAATCTATTCTCGGATTTAAGGAATTAAAATTAAAGATTTCTTAGAAAATTCAAACTAGGAACAATTTTTTATAAAGTCACTTTCAATATAGTTTAATTTGAAATTTTGCTGATTAAAAATATTTTACCCAGTTGGAAATTTTTTATTATTCTTAGGTCGAAATGTTTCTTGTAAATAAAAATTGATAACATTCACATTATGTTGATCATTTTTTTTTGCAATTAACTTGAAAAGTATAATTTTTTGAAAAAAAAAAAGACTTCTTAACCTTTAAGTAATTGCTTCAAGCTTTTTTTTTTTTGAACAAATATTCTTTTTAAAATGTTAAGTTTTGAAAGGGAAATCTCCATGGCTATAAATTTCTGCTTATGAAGTTCAAAAAAAAATATCTTGAAAGAAAAAAGTGAGAAAAAAATATATATATCAAGTGAATGAATATTCGGAAAAAAATTGGAGGGGAAAAATATTTTTAAGAAACCTATTTACTTAAAAAACACTCTAGATTTTTTTTCTGAAGGGAAATACCCCGAAGTAAAGCATTCGAAGCATGCATTCACTTCTAATAGACCATAAGAAAGGGATAATAATAAGGTGATAATAAAAATTACTCTGGGTAACATTCACGATAAAAAAATAAAATAAAATAAGCAAAATACTAAAAAATTTACTTTTTTTTCAGTAAGACTTAAACTGATAACATAATAAACATTTTTGAATGTTTAAATTTATGTAATAGCTTTTTTTCTTGTATTTTTTATTAGAATTGCTAAACGTTAAAATTATAATGCATAGAATTTTTATAAAGGATCATTATATAATAGCATACATTTTATTATTCTCCTTTTTTATAATTTGAAGTGACTTTGGCGTGTTAAAATTTCTTTTCAAAAGTGGAGAATAATTTTCTTCTTAATAATTTTCTTTGCGCATAAGTTTCATACATTTGTTCAATTACGTAATTTAGGGAAGTTTCAAAAATCAGGCTAAATTAGCTGATTGTAAATCCATTATTTGTTTCCATAGGACATTATGAAATTAATTTATTGCAAACCCTTCTTCAAATTGACAAAAACAATTTTACCCAGTATTATATAAATTCGTTTCACACCATTCTTGAAAATGTTATCAAGGATTTCTGAAAAAAAAAACACTATAAAACAAAGTTGTAATCATGGCGTCCGCATTTATGTATCATATGAAAGTTATAATTTTTTTCTTGTTCAAAAATGTTTAAAACTGTTTTAGAATTATGAGAAATATTTTTTAATCATTTCAAATATAATTATTTTCATAATATTTTTATTTACGAGTTCCAGAATATAAAATATTTGTTAAAAAAACAACTTACATGTAAATTAATTTATAAATAAATTAAAGATAAAAAGTGCTCGACTTTGCGTACAGTATATATTTATTTCCTTTTCGATAAACACTTGCAGACATTGACATTTTAGAGATAAAATTTACCATAATATAAGCTATAAATAAAAACAACTTACATGTAAATTAATTTATAAATAAATTAAAGATAAAAAGTGCTCGACTTTGCGTACAGTATATATTTATTTCCTTTTCGATAAACACTTGCAGACATTGACATTTTAGAGATAAAATTTACCATAATATAAGCTATAAATAAAGTTTATAAAATTCGTTTTACATGGAATGCAATTTCTTTTAATATTAGAAAGTTTATTTTATCCTAATAGTTTACACTACTTAATAGAGTTATTCAATACGACTTTATTTAACTTAATTTATGAAAAAAAATATGCCCAAAGGGAAACTCAGAACATTTCCAATATTTTCTTTTTTTATTATTTTAGCTCAAATGGTCCCCCTTTGAAATACAGTGAAAATAGAAATGCAAATAAGACGAAAAAACTTTCCCACATTTTGTAATTGATTTAGACCTGGTCTTAAAAACCTTTAAGATTATCATTTCACATGCCCTAGAAAGGAAGCAAATATATTATGCATACATATTTATAATTATTTTATGGAAAAAACATTAGATAAAGTATTGAAACTTCATCGTATAGATTAAAAACATTTCTTTTGATTTGCCAAAAAAATAGAAAATTATAAATGCGAGATTAATTCTGCGATTGTAAAAATAAGTCTTTTTTTTTTAAAGAAATAATTCTTCCTTCGAATTCTCTTAACTTTATGGAGTATAAGAGACTTGGAGAATTCTTTGCCTTTTATTTGTAAAAACAAACTTCAATAATTGCTTATAAAAGTTTTTAATGCTTTTTTAAGACTTATCAAATTACTAGAGGTTATAACTTATTTCGAAAATAAAACGAGCATTTTAAAACTAAGAATTCCTTACATTATAAAAATAAATAAAACATGTAGATTCAATAAAAGTATCAAAGATTTTTAATCAAATAATTAAAAAAAAGTTATTACTGAAGGCCGTACATGATCGCCAAATTACATAAAATATTAGATGAAATTTAGAAAAACGTTTTAGTTCGATTGTAAAATAAAAGAATTACTTTAAAATAAAAAAAATTCTTCAATTAGATATATGTATAATAAAAAGAAATACTATAAAATAGATAAATTTAGATATAAATAATTATAAAAACTATCCAAAAACTACCTTAGTTACCAATTTTTCCAGTATTTAATAGTTCTATGAGGAATGTTGAAATGAAAGTGTTTCGATGAGTGTATCTATGAGATGCATGAGGACAAAAATGAGACAAATACATAGAAACATCATTATTTAAAGTGTGAAATGCTTACAAAGTTTGTTAAAAAGAAATCAACAATGGAGTTTAGGTAGCCGTCCCATTGCTTAGGAAGGTTATGAATTCCGTACGTAGGGAGCGATGTAGGTTGATCATGGAACCAGTTCAGAAATGCAGCCTTTACGTCATCGTCGGAGTGAAATCGTTGAACAATTTGGCTTTTCTTCAGTGGTCCAAAGATGTGATAGTCGCAAGGCAACAGATCTGGATTGAAAGCTAGATCTTCCAGGACTTCCCATTTTTACGAGCCATCGCATCGTCGCACACCCTTGGCGACATGCGGCCTTGCATTGTCATGCAGAATGATGACACCTAACGACAGTACACATGGATGTTAGTTTTTGTTAGCCTTATGCAGCTTATTAAATGTTTAGGTGTACCGCTGGGCATTGGGGGAGAAGTCGGGCTCCATAAACTTTAATAATAGGGTGTCTTTAATGTGTATGTCGAAAAATGCCTTCAACATCACATTTCTGTCTGACTGTTGAGCTTTGAATTTTTTTGGGGCCTAGGTGAGTCGGGATATTTCCATTACATACTGACGGACTTTCAAATCGGTTGGAAGTGATGACACCAAGTTTCATCCCCTGCCACTATGTGCTGCAGAAAGTCGTCACCGTCATCCCTGAAGCGCAACAAATGCTTTAAATTCAGTCCCATGCGCTGTTTCTTGTGATGTTCAGACATCATGCAGGGTACCCACGGGCAAGAAACTTTTCGATAGTTCAGAATGTTGATGATAATATTGTGAACATGTACCTATGAAAAAGTTGAACTCATTTGTGATGCCACGAATGTTTCGACGTCGATTTTCATTGATAGCAGTGTCGATGTCCAAAATCAGTTTCTCTGTCACAACTTTGAGCGCTTGACCAAGCCGTGGTAAATCCTTTGTCTCCAGTCGTCTTTAAACATTCTCGCCCACCTCGTCACCGTACACAGCCAGAATTCTGCTATAAATATCCACCGGATTACACTCTTTCAGTGTAAAAAAGTATTAAAACTGACTGATCCGTTGTGGATGCAGTTGAAGTGACACCAACCATTTTTAAATGAATGGCACGTCCTTACGAATGCAATTATCACACATCTGCTTGCGCTTGCGTGATACATACGCCTTCCCTATCGCATTAGTTTCACGAAAATACATTGAAAACTGTTTGCAAGTAACACTTCGAATCACTTTCATTTGAACACGCATGAAAATAAATAAATACCATAGGAAATCAAAATTTTAATGAAATTACTCTCTGTGTAATGGATCTAATAACGCCCTCTAGCGGAATAAGATCGGCTGTCACTCTAATCCTAATCCTACGGCTAGCAGCAGTTAGGTTGTTTAGCAATAGCATATTTATTTGAATCCAAGCCGCATTTTCCCCCCAATGTTGATGCTACTGAAAATTGGGAATGGCTTAGAATCAAAGGCGGAAAAATTCGTTAGATGGGGGAAAATTCAGTTTCTATTCCATTCAAATAGAAACACGTTTAGAAACTTTTAATAAATTAATTATATTGGCAAAATGAATTAAAATTAATTAATTATTCTCATTTCAATTCGTATTAGTTCTCATTTTAATTTTTTAAAAAATTTCCTTAATATTGGATATCAATAAACTTTTTTACACTTTTGATTGTTACATTTTCACAAAACTTGTAGAGAATTTTGGGCGCAGCTTAGAATTGATGGCGGCTTAGATTCGAATAAATACGGTAGTCATGTTACGTGATTCATTCTCCTTTTCGTATTTTTTCCTGTGTTGCGATGTCTATAAATGAATATTATTGTATACTAGCTAGCCGTGTCATCACTATTGCATCTGTAACTTTGAAGCTAAAGATTTTATTTAAAAAGAATTCGATGCTATAAATACAATTATGCGTACTAAAATACTTAAAAATATTATTGTTTAGTTCATTACCATTCTGTTACACTTTTCTACTATTTAAGAGTATTATTTTGCCTTTATAATTCTTATTTTTGTTGTTTGAATTAAAACAACTAATTGTATTCTATAAAGTGTACTATGAGAACATTTTTGGTTCAATGATCTTGCAAAACTCAAATTGAATTTAGATAAGCGACTAAAGACTAATAAAGAATATAGTGTTTTATCTATCAATAACAAATTAGTAATTTGGAAGGAGAGCAATACTTTGAGCATCTGAATAAGAAACTAAGACTTTTCAGTTCAAAACTGTTTTTCACTTGTACTTTTACTAAAAACAGATTTTCAAAACAAATAGTATGTGAAGCATTCAATTTGATATTCCCCTTTTAAAATGTTTGCATCACACATGCCTTACTAGCGTTGAATATTTTTTCTTATTGGACCAACAGATTACAACTTCACACCACAATTAATTTAAAATTTCTAATTTTATATTCCGTGGATTTATTTAATATGTCTAGTTGTGTGGTAATGGAGTACAAAAAATAACTAAAACCTTTAGATTACAATATTTCATAAATTATTCAAGTAAACTTTACTATGCATTGTGTTCATAGAATTTTATTTAAACGTGTTTTCTGAGAATAAATCCATTTCAGGCTGACAGTTTCGGCATAAGATTACTTTAGGCAAAAACCGTCGTGCAAACACATTCATATTCTGTACTTTTATTTATGTCTCAAATTCTGAACTTCCTTTCTATTTTTTAATAAGATTGTGAGTAATTTTTAACAAAAGACGTAGGGGAATTTTAAGAATAAGAACAAAGTATATATAATCCAGCTTTTGTTAAATTTAAGTTGATAGTGAATTATGTGGCTGTATTCGCGAAATTCTACATAATATTCATTAGAAACGTTTTGTAATGCGAAAAATAGTTATTATATGGCTTTTATTGTTTATCTAGCTGTGGAAATTGATTTATATTAGTTGTTTTTGTATACAAGAAATATTATTCTGCATTATTTTCGTTATAAATATCTCACAACAAAAATTCATGAATCTTATTGCTTTGAATTTACTATCAGTTACTAACACAGATATGAATTTAAAAGTGGTCCATAAGACATATTCTGGATCAAAACAGAAGTCCTTTAAATTAATTCAAAATATATATAGTGAACAGGATTTCTTACGGCTAGCAATTTAAAAAATGTCTCAAAAATATTTTACAGCTGATTACCCTGAGCATTCACGAAACCATAAAATTGTTATGTGCCAGTAAGAATGTTTTTCTCAATATTTTTGTTAAAGAAATTTTTTCCCTAAAAATGATAACGACAATATTATTGAGAAAAATAACAGAAAAACATTGGCGTTTATGTTTTTTATGGCTATAAATAAAAAAAAATCCTAATGTAGTTTAATACATTTCAATTTTCACTAAATATCCATTATTAAGAAATATTTGAACTTTATGATTATAAATGTTACTATTTCGATTAAAAATTCAATTTCCTACAACAATTTTACTTTAATAGGAAGTATAAACTTTCGAATTAACATAAGCTAATATTTTTAATTTGAGCTATATGATATTATTGCTTTAATTAGAATAATAATATTTTAAATCTATTATACAATTACCATTATCATTAAAATTTTTATTATGTAAAATATACTCATAATGAAAACTCCTTAGATGTTTAAGATAAAATTTTGTTATTATAACAGAAGTACAATATTATAAGTATTGCAAAAATATTTGTTAAAAATAATAACTTGAATGAGTGAGTGAATATTAACGTCGCACTTTTCAGCTGCACGAGGGCTTTTGGCGACGGACCGCGTAATTTTGAACTATGTTCAAGTGACGCGGACGACACCTGAGCTGGCCTGATTTTTTTTTCAAATCAAAAGACATCACACCAAATGCCACGATATGTAACCAATAGGGGAATTGCTTTTAGAATAAGTGCTTTTAGCACTTATTCTAAAACGATAATAATGATTACATAATTGGATGACTTCTTTTGAATTGGCAATGTTTTTTTTTATTTGGTGAAATTATGAATGGCGGTATAATTCATTAGTTCCGAACTGAACAATATTTTTTTGTGAAACATTATAAAATAAGATTTATGTTCAAAAATTCTGTACTTTGAAATTCTATTTTGCTTGAAATTTGCAGATGCATATCATGTCGTTAAGAACACTTCTTTACACTGAAGTTATTATTTTATGTTTTTATTTTTAATCGGGAATCTAAAAAGATACATCTTTTAAAGGGTGTCACTGACAGTTTTGCAAAGTTTCAAGAAAAAATTGCTCGCAAGTTACCTGTATTGTGTGTGTGTGTGTGAAATTTGGAACCCAGTATCAATTTCTTTTTGCCACCGAAATGATATTTCTCTTCATAGAATATGCCTTCTTTCCTTCCTTCTTGATGGAATGGAAACTTATATCTGCACAAAGAGGATTTGGAAAACTCTTTTTTTGCGGTTATAAAAATGAAAATTGAGACGAAAGAGCCTTCTCTTGGAAAGTTGCAAACGCAAGGAAAGAATAGATGCATAGAATATTTTGAAAATTTTCGAAGAAAATAATGCCTTGCTTATATATTAAAAACTTTTTGGCTTAGTAAGAAAGGAATTCGTTCAAATTTTTCTTTTCAAATGTATTTTTTAAATCGTGGAATTCAGCCTAGGAAAAATGAGGTAATTGTTTCCTTTTATAAATATTCAAAACAAATGCTATAGAGATACGATGCCCAAGAAATTAAAAGGAATAGAACAATAAATAGAAATAAAACAATAATATTATAAAAAAGAATTTAAATTCATTAGAAATTAACTGGTTTATCTATACAATAACCATTTACATTTTCCCCATAAGTGTCAGAACTTAGAAGTGAAATCAACTCATATTTTATAAATAATTTTGTGTCAGTAAAAAACTTCATGAAAAATACAATCTAAATTCTTAATATAGAGAAATTTCTTCCTAAGAGGTGCTCTGTAGTTTTTATATAATGTATTTTATTAATAGTTTTACTATATTTAACGGATTATATATTTAAATGTTACACAATTAAGTGTTGAATCTAGTTTTCATTTAAGTTTTTATAATAGGGAATATTTAGTAGCTTTTGTGTTAAAATTTATGCAAACATCAAATCAATATAGAACAATTTTACGGTGCAGCATTTTAATGAAGATCTACGTGAAAAATTAGATAAATGTCTACTACATTTTTGTTGTTAAAAAGCTTATGCATATTTCTATATATTTTGTGTAAATTTTTGGGAAAAATAATTATAAATAAAGAATTGAAAGCATACAAGATTTATGCATTTTATGACTAAGAAAAAATATAATTATGTTTTAATACTTCTTTATATACTTGGAAAATATTTAAATACTTCTTTTCAAATAAAGAAAATGTCATATATTTCCCTTTTTGTTATACCTAATTGTGCAAAACTTAAGCAACAAATGCATTTTTAAACATGCAATTATGAAGTTCTTAAAAAGAGTTTTTTTTCGACCAGTACAGTGAAAAAGCAACTCAATATAAAGATGATGCATGTACAAATATCAGCACTGCGACATTGGAGGGGACTTCAAGGCACGCAAACGTATGGGATGCACGCACTCATTGCCAATATATGTTAAAAAGAAGGAGAAGGGACAAATTTTCTGACATGGTCCGGAGAGTGAAAGTGAAATCGTATGCTCACAATGGCTACAAAAATACCTCAGAACTTCTTTGCATGTAGTAGAATGATCGGCAAGCTTGAAGAAGATGTAGTTTCACGAGTGTTGAATAAGAATTTAGAAATGCTAAAATGCTGTTTCAAGAGCTGGAAAAGCCTCCCAAATGACAGGAAAGCTATGAGAAAGGCTTGGTGGTGGCTGGCGGAAGAAACCAATGATAGTCGATGATCGACATATCGTTTTTTTTTTGTGTGTGTAGGCAAAAAAGACCACAACCAAACATCGGGCAACATCACTTAGCAGCTGCGTACAAGTAACACGGTTTACTGTGATGGACGTCTGCATAAAATTGGCCTATTTGGCCATCGTTCTGACTGCTGTATACCATTAACCGCAGCCCATCTGCGATACTGCTTATAGAGGTGTCAAGAACACAAAAACTGGATATCTCATCAGTGGAGTCACGTTCTGCTGAGAGTCATATTAGTCGGAGCAACGATTTTCAGCGCCAATTGATATGGAAGTAGGTAGGAAGAAGGTTTCATCCATTCTAACATCAGTCAAAGAGACCGTTGAGATGGTCCTAGGGTACTTACGTAAGCAGGCATTTTGTGATGAATGGTCGAAAAGAGCTACATATTTTCAACCACGGCTCACTTACCAGATATTTTTACTGCGATGAAATTATCCTCCCCCAAGTGCGTCTGTTCCGCGGTCCAGACTCTTTTTTCTTACGTGGATAATACTGCTCATCCACACAGGGTTTTGCTGTTGAAGAGCTTTAAAGAGGATGTCTACAGAATGAATGAACCAGCGGGATCTCTACTTTTTATCCCATTGAACATATGTGGGATACTTTGGAAAGACGTCTGATAGCAAGTTCTTATCCTCTGAAGATCAGAGAAAACTGAAATAAATTCTCCTTGAAGAATGAGAGCCTTTACCTCAAGAAATGCTGGATAATTTGTTGCCATTTATTTATTTATTTTTACAAATATTTTTAAGACTCATAATGAATTGATTCATGATTTAGATTTTTTTTATATGAAGCTTATTTAAAAGGATAACGGTAAATAATGTTCATATTTATTATAAAAATGTAAATAATGGAATATATCTATGTTAAAATTTTCTAAATGCCATAGGAATAAAAATATAAGCTAAAGGTTTTGTATGCTCTACTCAAAAATGTAAATAATGGAATATATCTATATTAAAATTTTCTAAATGCCATAGGAATAAAAATATAAGCTAAAGGTTTTGTATGCTCTACTCAAAGACAGTTAACTTTTTTTAAAGAAAAATTAATAAGGGAAGTAAGGTATCTCTAAAAGGATTACTTTCAAAGCGATCGTTTTTCCCGAAAGCTTGTTTGTCAGTCATCCGTTTTCGAGCTTAAAATATTCTTAATGTGTTTAACAAAAATCTTTACGTCATATGTTGACACTGAGGATGATCGAGATAATTATAATTGACTTACCGCAAACTAAGGCTATTTTACAAATGGATACTTAGTGTCGAAGTTTGACACACCTCTGTTGCTTTTTTGTATCTTCTTTAAATAGCACTGAAACTTTACTGAAATTTCTTGAGTTAAGTTACTAAGTCCTATAATCCGTATTTTAGACACAATTCTTTTCCCACCAGATTTCCAAAATATATCAAAACAAATATTTTTGAATATACAATTCTATGAAAAATGTAAAACTCAAACGTTCTATGTTTCGAATCTTGTTAAGATTATTAATTTAAAAATATGAATTGCAGATTTTTTAAAACAATACAGGGTGGTCCCGAATTTATGGTACAAACTTTATGGTACCTGTAGTTCTCCTTTTATAACATATAAAACAACAAATCATGCTGTTTTAGTTACAAAATTGTACCTTTATTTAAATGATATAGTGTTTTTTATATTTCATTGCTTTGAAATTTTTTTAAAAAAGTTTGAATCTCGATTTTTTAAAATTTTGATAAAATTGGTAATTATTTTTAGAAAATTGGCAGTAAAAAAAAAAATACTAACATTTCAGGAATTAAATTAATAGTGTTAAATACATTGTTCTTAAACAAAAGCTCATACGAAATTTCACCAAAATATAATGGGTAGATTTTTCTACGGATGTACCTAAAAACTAGAAAAACACATTTTGAGTAATATGAAAAAAACTATATAAAATGGTACAGCTTACTAAAATTTGGTATTTAAAATATTCCAGATTTGTATTCATCTTGCATAAACACTTCTAAAGCATCCTTCTTCATTTTATTTTGTCTCTCAATAGTCTTGGCCTCTTTGCTGGCTTTTTAAACTGTCATCTCGGCTTCACAAATTCTAACTTTGTCAATTTTTCGAAGGCCTTCACAAGTGTTTATTCCAAGATTTATTTTTAGTGATTTTAATAGTTTTGTTCATGCATATGCATCTTTCATTAAAGCATATCACTGCGTCCATTACACCAATTTGCAAATTTTTATTTGCTCACAATTGTGTTTTTTGGAACTTGATTCCATACACAGTTATTGAAGCTTTCATTTGGGTTCTGGGTACGATCATGCAAACATTTTATTAAAAGTTCTTTTGCAGTTAAGTCTCTAAATACATGTTTAAAAAATGATCCATATGTTTGTAATTATGTTTTTAATCTTGACAAGAACTGGTTCTGTGAGGGAATGTTTTTAAATATACTTTTCTCCAGATACAAAGACATTTGTTGTAACCGCCATAGCTGTTGTTTACATTTTAAAACTGTAATTTCTCGGGTATTAAGCTTTAAACCCATACATGTTATACATTTTTGGAATCAGCATTAAATTTACCTTTTTTTAAGATAAAAATCAAAGAATCGATTTTCTGAAGGTGTAAAACGTCTTGGTTTTCTTAATTGTAACAATCATTCACTATAAGAATGTATGGGCCTCAAGTGACGCGGTGAGGAAAAAACACAAAAAATAAGAGACGAAAGGAAAGACAAAGTGTTTATTAAAAGCGTTATTGACAAGTGTAATGTTTACAATAACTGTTCAGCACATGAGCTATGAAGTCCAGCTGCAGCCCACATTGCTGTACTATACATTAGCAGTCAGAGAAGATAGGATTCGAAGCTTGTACTCGCTGAAAATGGAAGAGGTGTAAGCGATTTTCGTTTAACACTCTACAAATGATCTGATGACTCACACTGAGCAACAGCTCTTGTAATTGACTCTGGTCTATTACCCACAACGTTTAAGATGCTTTTTTCCAGGCTTGAACTGCGTACCTCTCTTCCTTGTTCAGTATCATATCTAGTGACATGGAACGAACATGTTTCACGAAGTTGACGGTGTAACCGCTGAAAAACTTTGTGATCCGGCATTCATAGATCAGGAAACTGCGCGTGCTACATTCGTAGCGCAGCTCTGTCGTTCCTATTTGCCGGGCTGTACATGTAATGCATATCTACATTTTCGGCATACGTAAAATCTCCCATCGTAGACGTCAGCACAATTGTGAATGACGCTTTACCTTACTGAGATGCATCATGTTGAGCAGCGGCTAGACATCTACTGCTCCCTACCTGCAACACAACCAACCGATAACTCCATTTCTCTTTTCTTTATATACCCTCTGTTTGCGCCTCACCACGTCACTTACGCCCATACATTCCGATACAATATATGATTGCTACAATGTCCTGTATCTACACTTAAAGTTTGTACCATGAATTCGGGATTACCCTGTAGAACAACAAAATATTCCGAAGTTTTAATATAACAATGATTCATTACTAAAATATTTCAATAAAGTAAAAATACGTATTTTTTTCGAATTTTTATGAAATATTTTGTTTTTTGTTTTTCGGAATCTGCTTTTCTGCAATGCTTAGTTGGTACACGTTACTAAGAGCAGAAAAATAAAAGCTTTTATGTCATTGCAAAATAATCGTTGTATTTTGTGTTCTGAATATTTGGCTGCAAAATCTTTTTTGTTTGTCTAAAACAAAGGTGCAAATTAACATAAAGTAAAATCAAGGGAAAATGAGAATGCAATTGAAAAATTGTTATTTCTATTACTTACCTAAATTGAACAATAAAACAATTGTTATACGAAATAAGTCTATCAAATAAAAAAAATAGTACTATTTTTTTCTACATTCATGTTAAGCCTTTTCTTTTGTCCTTTGGAATATATTTATTCTGTGTCTCTGGTATTTTTTTTAAGTAAATCATGATTATAGTCATAACTTGTTCGCAAAAATATGTATTTTATTTTCTTTATTTTCAACAACACTTTCATGAATTTAATAACGTTAGAAAGAATTATTTATTAGTTTCAGATGCCAACTACAAAATACTAAACTCAAGAGAAATTATCTTTTACGTAACTTTCTGTTTTTAAAAAATAAAATTTTCGATCAAATCTTGCATAAAATATCAGTTACATTTTCTTCACGCCAAAATTACATGATAAATAATAAATGTAAATAATTTTTTCTCACTCAATTTTCTCTCTAAGTATAAGATAATGCATATAAACTTTAAAGTAAACTGCTGACAGTAAAAGTATTTTAATACTTAGAGTAGTCACTTAATAATAAATATTATAATTTTAACAGAAGCAATACTTTGAATATCTTGATGCTTATATACTGTAAGACTAAAGCTCTTCTATAAAATTCTTGCTCGCTGAATAGAATTGATTTTAAATAAATGATAAGAATACTTTTTTCTGTATTAAATAGAACATTATTTCTTAAAAAAATCTTAGGAAAAAAACTCTTTAAATTTTTTTTATAATAAACCTAAACTCATAAAAATTTGCCAAATTTGACTTTTTTTATTACGTTCTTAATAAACGTAATATGAATACGTTAAGTTGATTTGAGTTTTGGACTTCACCAAAAGCAGGTTTGCCAAATAATGAGGACTGCAGTGTGTTAAAAAAATTTGCGGCTAGAAATTCTCTCTTTTCTCTCCCTCTATGTTTTTAGTAAAATGTCACAATATATTATCTACCATAATATATATATATATATATATATATATATATATACATCAGCAATACATTGATCGTCGAATAACTTTTGATTTCAAAACCACTACTTAACTCTAGGATCACAAAGTTAGTTTGCCAGGGGTCTTGATAAGATGACTAAGAACGATTTTCTCCCAATTTACATTTTCCACACACATTCTAAGACATCATATACATTTACAAATTTCAACCAACCAATATATAACTTACCAAGATTCAATCAGCATGCATCTCTTTTGATATACTGATACAGATGAAGTGTGCATATATGTTTTCAATGTTACCTTAATAACAGTGGCTATACAATCATTTAAAGAACTTTCTTTTCTTTAAAAATGCCTGAGTATAACTTTTAAAATTCTTTCTTTACGGTCTTATGATTATGATTACGACTTTATGATATTTTTTGTTAATATAAAAAAAACTTAAATTACTTAATTTTCCATGCATTTATTTGGGAGCTTTTGCTCAGTGCACACTTTTATTCTGTTTGGATATATTTGGGTTTGTACTTTGTATGGATTTTTTGACCTACCGAGTAAATAAAGGGATAGTTGGTACCATAAAAATAGTTTAACCCCACTTATTCGATCCTGAAATTGCCTTCTGACTCTTTAAGCTCGTTGCAATACTTTTCTTCTTTTTGATTCTTTTATATGTTGTTTTGTGATTTTTTTATTTGGTTTTTATTATTTATCATTTCATGTTTTTTATGTTTTACTTTCATATATATAAACTTATAAATCTATGATTCAATTTAAAAAGGCAAGGAGAAGTTTCAAAAGTATTGTTAACTAAATTATTCTTCCAGTCTCACAGTCTATATTCATTAATTGAATTAGGGAAGTTTTTTTCCTCCAAATGCTGAATCTATATTTGTTTCTCTTATTATTTTTTTTATTTTGCTTTAGTAACTTTCGAACTGTCCATTCTACACAATATTTATCTTACGCTCGACAGTACGAGATAATTATTGGGAAAAAAATAATTTCTCTGATCTTATAACTACTTGTAGCTGTTCTGAACACAACTAATTGCCTCTTAAAAATATAATAGAGCACGAACTGATACTTAATGTTTAAGAGTCTTGTTAACAGCTACAATTTCGACCTCTGGTATGATCAGAGAAAATAAAAAACAAGAGTTGAAATATGAGAAGTTTTATTGTTCACTGCTTAAGAACTTGTTTGAATTAAGGATTATTTAGAAATGAGAGATCTTATTTATTAAAATATTTGAATTTCATTTTTGCAGTGAAGTGATTAAAAACTTATTTAACAATTCCCTTATTTTAACGAGAACATAATGAAATAATTCTCAATATGTCCTTACTTGCGAAGCACCACAGATTTTTACATAGTCAAAGTAATTTTTTTCAGAAAAATGTATAGAATACAATAATATTTGGCGTTGCATTGATTTATTTATAAAGCCACAAACCTTAAAATAAAAGTATTTCATTCATTTTTTTCATTTCATTTACTTAAGGTATCCGACTACTTGCACGCGACAACTTTAAAAAAAAAAAATGGAGATATAGGGATTTTGGGGGGGGGGGGTAGATTTGTTTAGTACATTTTAAGAAAAATATTCTAAAATTAAGAAGAGAAAAAGAAATTATAATAACAAAAAAGAAAAGAAATTTGATAAAAATTTACAAAAAAATAACATAAACAGGGCCCAATTCTGTACCAAAAGTTTATGAACAAATTTTCAATTTTTAAATTCTGATTTGTTGTTATGCTATTCATTTTTGAAATAACTTTCGGAATAAGAGATATTTTAATTTTTACAAAAACTAGAGCACTTTATCTTAGTTATTATATGAAATCGATTAAAAAAACATTGATTATATTAACAAAAATGACTGTAAATTTTGTAATAAAACAGTGATTAATAAATCTGAAAGTTAAAACAAGTCTACTACTATACAGAACACACAAAAAAATTTCAGTTAATTATTTTCAGAACTTTTTCAGCAATCGCTTTCCCCTTTTGAGCATTTTCAAAGAAACACATTTCGAGTAGAACGCGTTTTAAAGTATGACATCTTGCTTCAAGTAATGGCAACTGCTTATACTAAAACACTTGTAGTTCTGTGCTAGTGAACGGAAAGTAATAAATTTGGTATTTTTTAAAGCTAATAAGACGGCCTATAAAATAAAATCATAAAAAAAATTGTCAATTTTGGACAAAATTCACAATTTTAGGGTAGTCGGATACCTTAAAATCATTATACTAAGGGAAAAAATACCTTTCTAAAGATTTAAATAATTTTTATGTTTTAGAAGTGTTTAATCATCTTTAAAAATGAAGATATTTATACATAAATTCATATTAATTTATTCGTAGAAAAATTATTTGAGTAAAACAACTTTTACATACGAGTATAAGAATTTGAATATAAATCGATTTATATTTAAAAGAAACAAGCAATTTATACTAATTGCTTCATCAGAAAATAAAGACATCCTGATACAACAAATTCATGTTGCAAAACTATGTGGGAACTATAATTTTAATTTATTTGTTCTAATTTAAAATATTTCTTTCTGGAAAGCTTGGAACTTTTACGTCAGTCATATTCAATTCTTATATAAGAACATTTCTTTTGACTTAGATGCATATTTTATTTCTGAAGTGATATTTTTGAAGCTAACAATTGATATCGAGGTATCTTTATCGGTTGTAATTTTTTCCTCTGATATCCTACTTGTGTTTCAAAGTTAACTTTTCCCATATTTTTAGTAACTTTCCCATCAATTTACGGTTTAGTAGTTCGGTTTAGTTAGTTCGGTAGTTGGGTCAACAGTCAAATTGCCGATCGATGATAAATCTGATGTTTGCTTCTAGCGATGATGTCGCGGGCTACTGAGCGTTAAACCGAGCCGAGCCTTAAAGTTCAAGTCAATTAGATGCCAAAAGAATGGAATATTAGTGCGTCATCCTTGGTATTTGATTAACGCTAAATATTTCATGATAGAGTGATAAAATGACAATTATTCTTAAGGAGAAATTACGATTTTATTACACGTCTTAGTGTCAAAATTAAGATTTCATTTTTTACAATTTTAAATGCGGGTGTTTTCTCTAACAGACGATTTTAGTTTTAACTTAGCAAAAATAAAAAAATGGTATATTGATTCAATTATCTATAAATTTAAATATAATGATTGTGTGATACAGAGTAAAATGGAGAGATACAGAAACACATAAAAAGTTAAATCCATGAAAAAAGGTTTTCTTTGAAAAAAAGTACTGTTAACAGTTATCTACTGTTAGTATAAATATTATTCATTTTAGACTTTTTTAGTGATTAGATATATTTTTTTCTATTATATAAGAAAAGTACAACATTTCAATAATCATTCGTTTTGATCGAATTTATTTTCCCGAAACTTATATTTATTTTGCGTAATCTTGTGTATTCAATATGTATTTTTTGTAATTCAAAATATGTTTAAAATCTACACAATTTTAAATTTATATTTTGTATTGCAAAAGAGGTATTGTGAAATTTCATGTATGATGTTTCGTTTTTATTTTTTTTTTATGATTACTTAAAAAAGTTATGATTGAAAAATATTTAAAGTGATTTTAAAAAAGCTATTAATTGTACAATTAAAATACATTAATCGGATTTATTATATGTGCTTAAATAATAATAAACATTTTGTACAAGAAGTATTTTTAAATTTAATAAATAAGAAGCAGTTGAGAGAAGTATGTATGTAAAAGTAAGAGAGAAATTTTTGGGGTAACGAAAAAGTATAAGTGCATTTCGAAACAATTTTTTGTATGATAGAAAGTGAATTAAAAATAATTAGTATTAAATTTTCTGAAGATTCTATGCCACAAAATCAGCAAAAATAGAGATTTTAGCATTTTTATTCTTGGTATTTTTTATCTGAATCCTGCTTCAAAATCCTTATATATTCTCGTTTTTAATATCGAAATCTTAACTATAATAAATGTATTAAAATATAATTTTAGTGAACAAGAATTGAAAATAAGTAATGAAATATCTGCTTACTTTAAAGGAGTCTTAGCGTAAAATTATATTATCTTCTATGTGGCAGTCTTTTTTAAACATCTTGGTTCCAATTTTTAAAATAATCGTATAATATTGCTTAATTTATTTTTAAATCTACATATATATTAATCTGACTTTTATAAATAAAGTAATGTTTCATATATTTGTGATTTAATATATACGCAAAGAGATGTTTTCTTTAACTAAAAGAGGGGGGGGGCATTTTTCTCAAAATTGAGAACCCCATGAGAAAATAATAAACTACTCCGCATATTTTTGTTCACAAGTTGACTGAAATTATTTTCATCTCAGCAAGATATCTTGGTACTAAATATGAAAGGAAATTAAATAAGAAATCATTAAGGTTAGTCGGTACCCCCTATACCACTAATGTTATATATATATATACATATACACGCAGTTTGAAAAACATTATTTTGAGAAAATTGCATTTTTAATATTAAATGTCACTTCATCACAAAAATTATGAATTACAACATGTGTTTGCTCCATTTTATTAAACATTAGCATCGTGTCAATATGTTTTAAGTAAAATAGGAAACAAAAAAGTTTTAAAATACTCAGAAAATACATACATAGCATTTTTCAGTTTTTGCTTAACGAGATATTTTGAAAAATTTACATCTATTTTCCTCAGAATCTGTATAAATGTTTGAAGAATTTGTAGCATTTATGCATTACAAATATCAAAGTAGACCATATATCATCATAATTATAATGTGAAAAAAGTTATCTATATGGTTTTGGTGTGTATTTGAGAAAACATGATTTTACGTCATTTCGAAAGTTTTCATCAGAGTTTTGTGTGTTTACATGCAAACATAAGTTTCTAAAACTTTGAATTTCAAAAGTTTCTCTAAACTGGACAAACGATTTCTAAAACAGCCGAAATAAAACTGTTTTTATGTTTTTAAACATGATATTTATGTATTTGTATGTATGTAACCAGCTTCTTGCAATGACAAATGGTATTGCACATCTGAACTACCTGTAGGCACCATTCATTCAGAAACTTTTGAATATTTAAGCTTAAAAATTTGTCTCTACAATCAAAAAACATTTATATTTATACTGAAGTGATATTTTTAAAAATATATTTAGTTTTTTCCAAAAAAAAAAACTTTTACTTATCATCACTGAATTTATTCAAATTTGTCACGACATGTCTCTTTAGTTAAATGTTTTTGTAATGTTTCCAAAATATCATTTCAGTATGCACAAATATACATAAGTAAGCTTCCAGTGTATTCACATAATTTAGAAGAATGTAAATTTAGAAGAATTTCATTTTTTAAACGCAATTTTAAAAATATAATTTTTAGAAAACAGTAATTTTTATATAAAAAAAAATCTTACCTTGTCAAAATGAGTAATCCATAAATATTGATTTATTCTTCATTATATATCAATTACAAATTAAATCACACTAACCCTCTAACTTTAAATCCCGCTACAATACTTGACAGTTAATTGTACAGTTATACTGCTATCTAGAGTTAATTGCGTATGGATACATAAAAAGAAGGCTTTGCAATTGTTTCAGGATACTTCAAAGGTAAATATCTGTCAAAAGTGGACGTGGCCTACCAGTTGATGATATTTTAAAAGTCACTTTGACATACTTCTAATTGAAAATATGGCTTATGTGTTATATCCCAAGAAAGGTTATGAATTACAGATTTCAGAAATATGAACAACTCAAAATCGATAATTTCACGATTTTAAGCCTACTGACTACTCTTAAAAGAATTAGAAAAATTATATTTGCCAATCCATTTGGAGATATATCCTCCACGATATTTTCCAAGCTATTTACCTTATAAATGTTTCACTTTTATTTGCTTGATTCGGCAAAATAAATCTATTCGGTTTTTTTTCCTCCAAAAATAAGGTTATGAAACATAATAAAAGGTAATATCAGTTAAGCAATAATAGTTCCTCTTTTTTCTATTTTTTAAACACATTATTATTATTATTATATAATTATTAAGTTATCTCGTTATTTTTTCTCTTTTTTTTCTGATAAAACTAATACAGAAACTGCAATTTTTATGCCTTAACATTACTTTAGAAATTTAGAATATGTGCAATTATTCTTCTAAAAGAAATGATTTTGATAAAAATTAATAAAATTCAATGTTCTAATGTTGTAACAAAAATGTTCTAATGGGTATGTTATATCTTGAGTCTTTGCACATACTAAGTTCTTAAACTCCATTAAAAATTTTGTATTAAATAACGCCAAACTCGTTTTCCGTATTATATAAGTAAATTGTATTAAAGTAAAGAGATAGACCTTGGAATAAAATTTCTTGTCAAGGAGAGGTTTCCTTAATTTAATTCTATTTAGCCTTTGATCTTCACTCCAAGATCTTCGAATGTTTTGCTTCTCTAGGGCACCTACACATGGACTGACACGATGATAGTCAAATTAGGTTTTCCGATTCCTCCAGTTCAAGAAAATGAAATTAACAACAATAGCTACCTTCAAGGCAAATCAAATTTTCCATTATTTTTCAGTGTAACACAGTTCCGATTCTAATACTTTGATATGTATTTGTTAAAATGTTATTAATATTAAATGTTACTAAGAGTATCTCGATTACTATTTTGGGATTTTTTAATCATTCTTTTTAGATAACGTACTGTTATTCAAATAATTTATAAGAATTTCTTAAAAAATACGAATACAACTTTGAATGCTGAATAGAAGATTGTAAAGTGAAGGTAAATTCGATATCAATACAAAAAACAAACAAATACTTAAGCTACTCAAAAGGCTTGATAAACCTAAGATCTAGGACCCTTCTAAGATTACGACCAATCAATTAGTATTTCTGAATCCGTCCAAACTTTTCTAAATAGTAATTTTGGGGATCGAACGAACAATTCAATGATATAAATTATTTATTTCCCCCCATTAATACAAAATAGAGTGAATTTAAAACTTCTCTCTACCCTACTCAGATATAAAGTTCAATGTAGTTTCAATAACATGCCATTAACTAAATATTTTATGTGCTTATTATGGAACAAAAATTATTTCAAAGTAAACAATGATGAAGTATCCAATATTCACTTCAAGAGCGTTGGTTACATTTTGTATTAATATTTGGAGCGTAATACATCTATTTATTTACATATTTTATCCATTTAAGCAATATTCGCTTACTGTATTATTTTATTGCATATATTTTTGAAAAATTATTAATTTATAAGTTATTTACTGAATCAGTTTATCCACTTAAGTAAAATGATATGATGCAATACATCATCGCACATAATTAACTATCAAGCATTAAAAGTGATCTGAAGTGCTGAGAGTCTACAGGATTAATATAATCCTCACTGAAGAAAATACTCCCAAAATGTAAACAGCCGGACAAATTTCCAAATATTAATATTTTTAACCCTTAGAATATTTCAGATTCATTAACTCAGTATCAGAGCCCCACAGACAATAAAAAATACTTGCGATAATTTTTCAAATTACGCAAAAGTTTGACAAATCATTTTTTTTTTTACTATTTTATACCTTTTTTCGCATTTACTACCTATCTAAAACTGTGCATTGGACAATGCTCATCTCTCTCAACTGCATGTCAATTGTAATTGTCAAAATAATTCAAGAATTTTAATCTTTGTTGCCTGTAAAATGATTTCTTTCAGGTGTTAACATTTTGATGTGTATTACTGGTTTAATATCATTGCAGTTATCAAAAAAATTATTCAACTTTAAAATTTACTATTGAAAAAGTTTGGTGAGAAAATCAGAAAGTGTACTTTTTAGTTTCCTAATTGAGATTCAACTTCATAACTCCCCAAAAAATTTCACCAACTTATCTTAATACATTTTACGTAGCTTCTAACTTTAGAAAAGTACAGCATAGCATTTTTCGTATAAAAGTAGAATACTGGGTACACTTTTAAATTTCTTTTCAGTGGATTTATTACTCACGTGTCAGTTAAAATTTCAACTTTTCATAAACGTATTAATTTATTTTCATGGGTGATAAAAATAAAATATAAGAAAGTAGTTGTGTGAATACTTTCAAAATGACAAACATCATTTTATAGACTTCAATAACAATCTACAGAAATAATAGAAGATCAACTTTCTTTTATTGTTTGCATTATCAGTAAAGTTAGTGGAAATAAAGAGATGGAAATAGATTTTCAGGACTTATCATATACCTTTTCTAAGTTCTATGAAAAAATGAAGTTCAAAATTTAGAAAATTAATTTCAAATATCAGACTGAAGTCTTTCGAGTTTTGAATATCTTTGTTGATTTTGAATAAACTAAACTTTTTTTTCAAAAGCTCAATCATAATTTCTAGATTTGTAAATAGAACTCCATATACGTCTATTTTTTAATAATTGCTGATTAATTGTAACGAAGCCAAAAATATACCAGCTATTTTCTTATTTATGAAAAAATGCATTTTGTAGAAAGTTATTTAAAAAATTGGAATATATGTTTGAAAACTGAGCTTTGCAGCCAAGTAGTAAAAGTTAGGATCTTCATGGACAAGGATATTGGACATGCCTATAGTTCGAGCCCGAATTCAGAATTATAGAAGCTGCTTTTCTGCTAATTGGAACTGAGCTTCGATGAGTTGCGGAAATTACTAGATCAACTATCGTCATTGACACTTGATCACGTTTCAAAGCTTTGAGATTCATTACCAACATACCTCGTGTGAGGTACTATTTCAAGATTTCATTTTGTAGCAAGATATATATTTCGAACAATCAGCCGATGTAGCAATTTCGATTTTATAATAATAAGAACGAAACATTAAAAATTGCTCTAGTTTAGGAAGAATTGTTGAAGAGTGTTATTTTATGAATCATTCGAAATTGTTTAAAATGAAATGACTAAACTATTACATGAAATTTGGATCATATAGATACAAAAGCAAATACTAGGAGTAAATAAGGCTAAAATATATTAGTTACATTTGCAATATGTAGCATATTTATCTATGTGAAAATAATTTAATTAATCATCATAACAAAATAGAAGTTCTCCTCTCTCGACTACATTTTAATTTGGGTATTAGTTTTATTAAGATATTTTCCCACATGATATGAGTATATTTTATTTACTTTGTACTTTATTTCTAATATAGCTTTTAGTAAAATAATGATACTCAGCCGATATCTAGTTATTTCCAAAACAGAAGTCTGTCAATGTCTCATAGCTATGGAACTTTTGCACTACAACTACTTTAAAACTCTTTAATAATGGACCTTGTAATTGGAAGTCACAGTCAGATGTCGATCATATTTATGCTTTTTCATTAAAGTTTTGCATGATGACTCAAGCCCAGTATTAATTAGCATGCACCGAGCTTTATATTTCAGCACGAAAGATTTTTCGTTAATTCATGATTTGAAGTACATGCTTTTATCACCAATTAAATTCACCACACTAAATAGTTTAGAGAAAATGTGGTAAAACCAGGATAAACAACAAGACGACATTTTGCTTAAATATATTAATGCGTAGATTTTAAAGGTATCCAGTTAACATTTTTCTTTACAAATATATATGAAATAAAAGAATAATCCATTATTTTTTCAGTTAACGACACTATTTTACGCCGACATTAACACTTACATTAACGGATTAAGTTTTAAAAGTTCTCCGAAAATATACATCTGTGGAAAAACAACATCATCCTGAAATTATTTACTGAAATGATTCTTTAAATACGAAATCCTTTTAGGAAGGCTTTATAAAAGGCTTAAAATATTCCTTTTAATGTAAATTTGGATCTATTGTTATATTTCTTCAACAAGAGTGCTTTACAGTGGAAACATTCTGGTTTTTGCATTCGATGAAGCAATATATAATTACGAATTTTTCAGTACACTTCTTCGCTAACTATTATGTTATTCACATTAGATTTTAACAAAATCCTCTTTAATGAGTTCGCATACAATACTTTCAAATCATTTTACTTTATAAAGAATTCAGGTTGGATATTTTTGAGCACTGAAGATTTCCTTTATTTAAATAATATTTAAACGATTTCACATAGATCCCGACTGTAAATGTTGCCAATTCATCGGAGTAGTTATAATCGCAAACTCGTGGCTGACGTTGTCGAGTGGGGAGTTCAAGTTCTGCTGTTTTGAGGAGCTGAAACAAGTTGAATTTCAGGTGGTTCACACACACACACACACAATAATCACATTAGCGTGGCGTGGAAGCTTGAAGAGCTTGGTGCCAGCTCAAGTGTCATCCTCGTCATTTGAGCTACATTCAAAATTATGTGGTCTGTCGCCAATAGTCATTTGTATAGCTTCAGAGTATAAGGTTAATAAAAAAAGTCAAACCTGTTTTCTTTAAAAGACAAGACATTTTTCTGTTCGATATTTCCAGAAAAAAAATCCAAAGTGTACCTTATTTAATGCCTACTAAACGAGTTAAAATATGCTTTACTTTAATAAGAGAAGAACACTTTATTTCTATAAATGGCTTACTTATATTTTGAATCTTAAGAGAGAAATTAGCATATTTTTTACATGAGAAGCACATTAATCTTTCATAAGTTTATCATACTAAAAAATATTATACAGATAAAAAATTATAAGCCGAAAATTGACGTTAAAGATGTTTTAATCCCCCCCCTTATGTGTAGCTTAAGGAAATAATTTAACTAAATCGTAAATGTAATAGTAGAAATAATAATGTACACCATGTGATATTTATTTTGTAATATTTCATTATCAGATTACAATATTATCAGATTCGTGTAACAATTTCACTTTTGCTTTAAAAATGAATGAAAGCTGTTTATATTATTTATTACTTTTGTTATACGGAAAAGGAAAATATTGACTTTTTATTATAAAATAATTTAGAGGTATAATTGCTGTTATATTACAAAAAGTACTCAAATTATTACAGGATATATAATTTCAGGCTGAATTTTCTGTCAATTATCATAAGTGTCTAGTATAAGATCACCAGCATTACATTTAGTTCAATTAACTTTTTTTGTTTTATAACTAATTATCTTTCTGATAATTGTTATTTGTAATTTATTGCTCTGCATCATTATGAAATTAATTGAGAGATAAGTAATATACTTTATATGTAATGCATTAAATGCATTACATATGAAATGCATTTAATACATAAATAAAATTATAAATGCGTTTAATTTTACACATATTATGCATTTGTTACATATATTGTATGCATAATACAAGATATCTCTTGAGACGAGACTACAAATGGTTAAGCTTGTTATATAATAATGCACAATTCTTTAAAATAATCTTTCAGTCTTCTATATGTTAGTAAATATTCATATATACAAATGTATATACAGTTACAAAAAAGTAACTGATTTTTTTTAAAGAAGATGGATTTTTTCAATAAAATTTGATCTTGTGTAAACGTAATAGGGATCTTTGATTTTAATGCATAGTTTTATATTTTAATATTATCAAAAAATTATGAAGCATGCTATTCTAAGCTATTTAATGTAGATCTGTTTGTTGTCATTTTAATTTACTATTTTGTGGAACATCCAACAAACAATGCATTGCAAAATTTAAAAAAAATTAATTATTGACTGTTTTTTCATAGTATATGAACATTTACCACAATATTCAATTACCAAAACAACTGTAATTTAAATAAGTATTTGAAAAAAATTGAATTAATCTCTTTATTTATCTTTAAGTATACTTATTTGCAAATTGCAGCAATATGTCAGCAAGTATCTCACATTCTATTTTAGTATCGACAAACATTTTATCCAAGATTCTATTTATTTTAATATCCCATTCTCAGTACAACTCTTCATAGCATTCAATGTACCTTACTTTTAACATTTTGTTCAGATATCTACTATATTGCAGCTAAGAAAAAAGGGAATGGGAATTCATAACAGGCCTCAGCGTAAGACCATAATCAATCAAATTCTAGAACATCTGTCAACGGGCGTTATTATTAATGGTTATCTATGTCCTTTCGAGCATTCCCCAAAGAATTGGTTTGCGATGATGAAAATATTCGATAAACTACCTCTTTTGAAAGATATGTCATCCAAAGAATTCGAGATTTCCGAAGAAGCCTTAACTTCCTTCCGGACAGTTATTTTAAGGCTCATAACTGATATTTATTATTTGGAGGATATTCATTGATTCAAGCTCAAAATTATTTAAAACATTCAAAATCTGCTATATATTTCTTAATTATATTTGGCGGATGTATATATATTAACACATTTTTGTAATAAAATTCTCTATCCGTAACACTGAAGGCTGTTCTCATAAGGGGACCATGGGATTAAATGTGAACATATCATGGGAAGGAAAAGACTTAATAACCAAAATTTTTAAGGTTTTTTTTAAACGTTATAACACACAGTTTCTCAGGTACATACTATCTTATCTAATCTTTGAATCTGTCTTACTACGATGTTTGGTATATATATATAAGAACTCCGTCTTGAAAAAACCGTGATAAATGCAAAAGAGCAATATTCGTTAAGTAGGATAGTGATTGAGTGAAATTTTATTAATATCACTCTTTTACGTAACACTAGGGATATTGGCAACGGACCTCTTATTTTTGAACCCCGGTCAAGGATAATACCCTCTTTCCCACATCCCACTACCGGGAGATCTTTGAGCCATAGCATATTTAACGTGTATCAACCCCTCTACACTGCCCTCTAGTGCTCAGTTGCACAAGGCTTGAAGTCATGACAAAAGCCACGAGCTCGGGGCCATAACCACTAGGCCACAGCTGTCATCTTTAAATAGAAGAATAGTGAAGTAACCTGAGATGAGATAAAAGAATTGTAGACGCATTATAAAAGAGTTACATTGAAACTTTATAAGAAGAGATCCATAGCGCTTCTGCTTGAATCAGATACAATTTGATCATAAGATATGTTAATTATCTCTCTCTATATAAAAAAAAGTTTTTCATGATGCTGTAATAAGTTTAATACGCATATCGCAACAATGCCATCGTTCAAGATAACTCGCGAAGTTTGAAACCCTGATTTCGCATGCGTCGTACGCGCTGAATTGGCAACCATGTACTTCGTTTGCCCTTGCGCCAGTAGATTATTGCAAGTTCTCGCAGAAAAATATCGCAACAATTGCCTGAACTGGGATTGTTCTGTGAAGAGAAAGGCGTTGTCTCATACGAAGACTTGATACAATCAACGGAACTAAATACTCAATTTTTCAGGAAGCTGCAAGAGTTGCAGGTTTATCAAATTCTGAGGGCTTTATCAATGGAGTGTTAAACGATGCAGCTTTAGTGATTGTCATAAGTTGTTGTAGAAGTGTAGAATGTTGTTGAAGATTCATCCAACAAACGTATTATTTAAAGACTTTGCTCGTTTATTTACAGTTCAACGTAAAAATATTGAAAGCAAATTATAAAGACCCCCGCGGGCAATTTCTCAATTCTTGCCAACGCCCTAACGCTCCAGTGCCGAGAAGCTATCTATTGAAACAAGAAAACATTCTTACAGGGAGGGAAGCACAGTGCGTCTTCTTGAGAGGGAGGAAACACTGCATCACCCACACAAGATTGATGAGTTACACATGATACTCAATCTGATCAGCACAATAAATGAGCATGAAATAATATACATTCATACCGTACACTAATATATAAGTAGCTAGCATTTCTCACACATCAAAGAAAAAACTTTGAATGATAAATATACATAGCAAATTACACATAGCAAAATTAAGAATGCAATTTTTATATCCTTAATTTTACCATAATAATCAAGAAAATTGAAATTTAAGGAATTCACAAAATATAAACCACATTCAGCTAAAAAAAATTCAAAGGAACAGTTTCAAATATTCGAAATCAAACTTATAAATAACATTAGTATTTAAAATGTAAATAGATATACAAATTTTTAATGAGATACATAAAATGAGATAAAAATAAATATTTAATATTATAAATTTAAAATTTTTAAATTGAAACGCACACTTGTTACACTAGTCATGAGAGTGCATCAGGAAAGAGAATTTTTACACCAGGACAATGTTTGATTGTCACATTGAAGTGCTAAAGCCCATATCTTTCTTATCTAGCCCATTGTGGTGTATTCTTTGATAAGTAAGTAAAGGGTTTGGCCAGAATAAAATTCAATTTCAATTCCAAAAACCCATAATTCGAGCTTTTTGAAGCTCTCCATAATCGCAAATGCCTCTCGTTCAATAGTTGACTATGACTGTTGGGTCTTGCTTAATTTTTGACTTGCATGAGCAATTGAGTAAGACTTATCACTACATTTTTGTGACAGACAAGTAGCTATGCTAATTTGGAATACATCTGAATATGAATGGTATATGTGGTTTTTCAGGCACTGGATAGTACAGCGAAGGTGCTTCCACTAAAGCCTTTTTCAAAAGATGAAATAAGGAATCATATTTCTCAGTCCATGGGATGAAATCAGGTATCCTCTTTTTGGTGAGTTCTGTCAATTGGATACGCAAATTCCGAATATCTGGGAATATACTAGCGATAGTAAATGCACAGTGTTCAAGTACACTACGAAGCGCCTTTTTCATTTTAGGCACTGGTAAGTTCTTGATAACTGCAGTTCTTTCAGGACTGGTTCATGCTTATTAGAACCGATGACATGTCGCAAATACTTAATTTGTGTTCTTCCAAAAACACACTTTTTGAGGTTCCCAGGAAAATTTAACTCTGAAAGTTTAGTTAAAACAGTATCCAAATGAAAAAGATGTTCTTCCCAATTTTTAGAGAAGATTGTGATGCCGTTGATGTAATCATATGAAAATTCTCTATAACACGATAATGCCTTATTCATTTCACGCTAAACGTTACAAATGCATTTTTTAAACCAAAACTCATCACTTTGAAGTGGTACTGTTGTTGATTAGTCTTAAATTATGCAATATCTCTGCTGTCTTCAGCCATAGTTATAACCACAGTACCCCTTCGATTAATCTAACGTTGTGATAATATTGGCTCTTCCAATAGAATGTATGAGCTCAACTGCATCTTCCATAGTAAACTCACCAGAAAAACTTTCTGAGTTAAGAGCTCTGAAGTCAACGCGAAGTCGGAGAGTACCATCTTTCTAGTTTACACAGAAAGATGGTACTATTCTTCAATTAAATCAAGTCGTAAGATCTCTTCTATCTGCTCATCAACATCTGCTTGAATTCAATGAGCCCCTACTTTGGCTATTTTCACATCACTTGTAAATATGTATGGTTTTTCAGAAGAAATGCTAACACTTGTTCCCTTTCATTCTCTTTTAAATGATTCAGATAAGTTTCATAAGGAGCTCTTTCAGATGTTGATCATAGTAAACTAAGCGTGGCATGGATTTCTCTGAATTCATGATCATCTTCAAAAATAACCCCAAATGAAAGCGCACGAGGTTGATATTTCCTGATCTTATTCACGTGAACATGCCTTACATTTAAATCGGGAAATTTAGTTTTATACTAATGGAGAGGAGGATGTAGCAGCAGCTTTTTCCATTTCGATCCCCATTAGCTTCTCTGCCATAAAGTAACCCTAAATCGTGATACACCAGTGGTGGCATTTTGTACTTCGCAATATGCAAATAACATAAAAGTTGTTTGCTAATCCCAGTTTCTTAGATCTTCTCGAATAATGGAATGAAGCTTGTCCTTCAATACCCTATTCCATCTTTTGGTAAGTCTATTGCTGGCTGGATAACCAGGACAGAAAAACCTTGAACTAGATCCATTCCTTTTTTGTAAATTCTTGAGTCAATGCCGACTTGTGAAATTCGCGCTTTGGTCACTGGGAATTATATTCGAAATTCCAGTCCTCGAGAATATTTTCAATAAAGATTCACTTGTGTGTGTGTGTGTGTGTGTGTGTGTGCAGTTTGGGCTGTAACTGATCTAAGCGATATTGCTTCAGGCTAACGTGTGGGCTGATCCATCATACAAAGAACGTATTTCTGTCCTCTACCGGATGGTGGTTGAATAAGTCTGATGACATCAATATTTACTATCTCAAAGGGAAATTCAGGAGGGACAATTGGTGTTATGGGATCTCTATCTAAAAATTTTCCCAGACCTCCAAATTGACACACTTTGCTTGCCTGAACAAATTCAGCTATTTCCCTAGACATATTTGTCCAAAAGAAATTATATTTTATCTTCTCATGGGTTTTTTAAGCCCCATATGACTATCAAAAACTGACTCAAGGGCTAGTTCCATAACTTTATCTGTTCTGCAACGTGGTAAAACTAACTGCATAACGGATTCATTAAGAATTTTATCCTTGCAATAAATGAATCCATCAATTAATATAAAACTTCCTTTTTGAGTTTAATTTTAATTCTACACGTACCTTTTCAAGAGAATCACAATTAGAGTTACTAATTTTATTTTATTTTTTCGAATTAGTATTTATTTCGTCACGTCTCGTGTGAGGTAGAATATATTTAAAATCATTTTGATTATGGCATGCTTAATTTGAAAACTCAGAAATGATCTTCCTTTACCAGCATATAACATATCACGGTCTTTTCCCATTTGAATTGGTTTGAACCAACTTTCCACCTGTTTGATATTTATATCAAAGGCAGTTTCTCCCTCTCTCTCTCTCTTATGATCTAGCGTTTTATTTATAATTTATCTCTAAAAATTAACTCCTTTAAGGAATTAAAATAATTCACATATTTCAAATGACAGAACTGATACCAAATGGTTAACAAACTGAACATGCGTTTCATTTGGCATACAAAGCAAGCAAAGATGCTGTGTCAAATTCTCTTACAACTAAACTTTATTTATTTATTTTTAATGGAGCTGCGTATTGGTATTTTTTACCTTTTCAGACCTAGTTCCTTCCCCAGGAGCTGGTATCCCTTTTTAGTGCGGCACCGTATATTCAACACCAATTGCCACAAGTAATTTTGGCGCCCAGTTTCCTTCCCCAGATGATGACACCTGAGCTCTGACGATGCGAAATTGAACGAAGGAATTTAATTTCGCCAACAGCACCCAAGCCAAACGGGCAATTCAAGGGATTTTTTTACATGCCACATAATCATACGACATGGCCGCTGTCGATTTTCTGCATCGTTAAAATCCACCGACTTGGGCTGGGGTCGAACCCGCAACCTTGGGAGCAGAAGGCCAGCGACAAACCAACTACGCCACACAGTCGGCTACAATGGCTTATTTCTTCATTTTTTGCATAAATTAAAATATTTTCGGCCTTTCCTTCTAGCAGATTTCAAAGAATTTCTCCCTTAAATTCCCCGGGCACATTTTTGGTTCTGAAAGAACTCTCTAAAGAAAAGAAAAATAAATTCAACCCCTCTTGTTTTTTTTTTGGAATCGGAAAAGCCAACGTACGAACACTTAAAATAAAATTTTCTATCGAAGTTTGATTTATTGTTTTGGGATTTGTTCGCTGCAAATCATTGCTAGCCCTTTGAATTTCCACTTTTGACTTTTCTAAATTTATTTTTCCCAGTTCTATCTCTAATTTAACTTTTTCAAGTTTTATTTTTTTCTAACACAAGCTGAGATTCTGCCGTTAAACGAGCCTGTTCTTCTTTTGATTTTCTATCCCCAATAATCGAATCTAAATAATTATTGGTTTTATGTTGATCCCTGATTAAAACTAAATTTTTTAAGTCTAATTATTCATTTCTGGATTTATTTTCTACCCTAACTCATCAGAAATTAATATTAGTACTTCCTTTCTAGCTCCTCGAAACATGATTAGAAGAATTTTACTAAATCAATTAACTCATTAAACTAAGTATATAAAAGTTTCTGCGTGTGTGTGTGTGAGCTCGCTTAGACAAAGCAAAATTGGTGTCTAACTCGTAGTCCTTTCGATGTCTTGACTCAAGTCTCGTATCCTAGCGTTAATGCGCCAATGTTGTTGTACAAGTGTAGAATGTTGTTGAGGTTTCATCCAACAAACGTATTATTTAAGGACAACACGTTTATTTACAATTAAACATAAAAACATTGAAACTAAATTATAAAGACCCACGTGGGCAATTTCTGAATTCTGGCCACCAATGCCGAGAAGCTATCCACTGAAACAAAGAAAAAATTCTTACGGGAGGGGACAAGTGCGCCTCATGTTGAGGAGAGGAAGCACTACAGTAATAAATTTTACTGAAAAGGAGCGCTAAGAACAAATTTAGGGGGAAAAAGAATAAATAAATAGAACTACGTTATACATGTAAATAACAGTTTTATAATTTGAGCAATGAGTATAAACAATTGTATAATTTGTACAATGGGGTTGGTCCATCGTTAGGAGGACAAGGGGTAATCCCCTCCCCCAGTTGTTATACATATTAGACTGGTGCTCAGTTAAATCGATTCATATATTTAATTTATTTTAAGTGAAATATGTAAAATGCTTTGAGTGTTTATTCAAAAATTGAATAGTGGTTGCAGCAGTCTAGTGGTCAGAAGTTCAAGTCCTAGTGCCACTGGAGACTTACCGTGTAGAGAGGTTGATGCACATTAAATCTGTCGAGGTTCAATGTCCTCCAATTGGGGAGGTAGGGAAGTTTGGAGAAAGGGTGCCAACTCAGGTGTCGTTCTCGTCATTCGACCATGGTTCAAAATTAGGAGGTCCGTCACCAATAGTTCTCGTGTTGCTTTATATATGCCGACGTTTATTAAACACTCACTCACTTAGACACTCAAAAATTGAATCAACTGGCTAAGGATTGTGTTTGATTTTTATTGTGTATATATTTTTCTGTCAATTAAGCGTTTTCATCGCAACATGTGATAAGTTGTTTAAAAAAGATAAATATTTATATTATCTGTATAGTTGTTCTTTTAAAAATTTTGAATTAATAAAATGCAAAGAAATGAACACGTGATGTTACAATCTTCAGATGAGCTATATTTCTAGCAAGGCAATTTGGGTATGTTATACATGGCAGTTAGAATCAGAAAAATTATAAAAACTTTTGTTACTGCACATTGTCTAAGAATGTTTATAATTTTTTTTAATTCATCATCACAGCTGATTATTTTCAACCAGACAATGTATAATAACGTCAAACAAGCAAAAGAGCTTAAACAAAGATAAACATGATTTAATTCGTTTTCTTTAGTTTCAGTAAATTTAAAACTTAAATAGCATCTTTTGTAACAGAAAAAGAAAAAAAGGGAATATTTTAGGCTGTTTTAAATCGTTCAGTGATAAATAATATTTTCAGTACCATTCTCTAGTGAAGGTAGTTTTGGCTCTTTTTCAGTTCTCCCAAGAATATCAATTTTTTTTCTCTTTTTCTTTTTACATTTGTAATAAAAAATTTCTACATCAGTTAGATCATGCACATCTGCATGCAGGAAGTGAATACCAACTTTTCTTCCATAACACATTAAGTATGATGTATCCTATTTTTTTTTTGCTATAGATTTTTTATGTCTGTAAAGAATTTTTAAACAAAAAATGAAGCATGCAGCTATTTTTCAATTTATTTTGGATCTATAGTAGAAATTAATGTACCACGAAATAAATATTTGCATCCTCGTTTGTGGGGACACTGAATAAAAATATGATTCGCTCTATATAACTGTCTTTAAATTTCGAAAAATTGATGTATAACATGTAGAGTATATTAATTAGATAATAAAAAATTTGAAACTTATTTGATGATATAAATGCTGTAAAGGTGGTTATAAAAGAAATCACTAATACGTGAAAAAGGCCTTTTAGGTCTGAATTAATTTTCGTGACAGTACTTTTATTTGTACTTTATTTCCACCAATATTTTTTTCTGTACCAATAATTTGATCTTTGATAGCATTTATAACGAAAAATGCCTAAATTAAAATGAACTCTTTTGATAATGAAACTTCTAAACTTTTAGATCAACTTGAATGAGACTTGTTATGTATTCTTTTGTGAAAAATTTCAATTCTAGAAACCTTCAGGCAGTGTTCTTTGTTCATTAACCTTTCTCTTCTTAAGAAACTCTTATTGATTTCTTTTCCTTGAGTATCTAGTCTCAATTGGTTGTAGACATCTACAACTTAAGTAACAGATTTTGCTGTTAAACCTTTTCGCAATTCAGTCGGTGGTATCTTCAAAGAAAATTGTCTTTCGTTGACAAAGTCTTTCAATCTAATGCTTGAGTATAATAAAGAAGAAAAAAAATCAACAAAAACCTTCTTTAATGTCAAAAGGTAAGACTCAAGGGATCTTCCTGATTCAGAATTGAAGGTGGAACGTTCTTTTTCTCTTTCTCGCGTTTTTCTTTTTACGATCAGTTTACGTTGCGGGAAGGACTCTTTTTTCAATTGTTTATTTTCCCCCAACAATGTGTGTGTGCATGTTCGAGACACAAGAAGGGAAATTTCACGTCTTTCAATACGGACTTTTTGATTGTTGCTCGTACTTCAATTATCTGGAGAATCCATAGGCCGTCTTGAAGAAGTCAAAAGAATTCGATCACTCGTGTAGATTCTTTTGATTAAACTGGGAAAATTTTTTGAAAAAGAAATAAAAGAAGCGTGCTTCAGATTGTATGGGATTGAAATGTATAAGTGTAACAAAGTCTTGTATCTTCGACGAGTTTCTTCTATTTTCATTAAATGTCAACTGAAGTAATAAAAGAGGAACGGTTAGATTGAAAATTTACAACACATTTCTTTTCAGAAATGCCTTAAAAAACATTCGTTTCTTATTTCTTTGATCAATATTGCTCTTTACTTAAGCAATAAAAATAAGACTCTGTGAAGAATTGTAAGGATATTAAAACAAGAACAGAAAGAATGAAAATTACGAGATTCTCGAGCACGCTACATAAACCAAAACATGATGAATAAGCGAACATTCGTTTTGCGCTTCTTAAATTTATAACATACTTCCCAGCACAATATTATAATATTAAATATCATAAATTTAATCATTTGTAAACAACATATATTGCCGTATAAAGAAAGAATTGCTATCATTCACCGTAGCTCGGTCATTCGAGCTGGAGTTGCATCGATCGCTGGTTTGAATCAAAACCAATGCGGTTTCATCGGAAGAATGGAGTTTTAATTTAATGGATTATAGTTTTAAAAAAAACTGAAAAACACCCTTTTATATTTAATTGAACTAAGTTGTAACTTAATCTTTTTGTCGCCAAATCTGGAAATAGGATCTGAAATCTGTCTCTAGATGAGGGATGAGATCACAAAATGGGAAATCGTTAATCCCGGTGATTATGATCAGAGCAATGGAACAAAATTATTTAAGTATTGTATTATTATCGGTCATGAGAGACAAGTGAGCAAAACTTCGAATTAATCTGACCTTTAAAAGTGGGTAAAAATGAAGTTCAAAGATTCCGTTACATACAAGTGAAGCTTAAAAAAGAGTGTTATAAAAATATTATTTATTATTTCTCTGGAATCTGGTTGATTCTAGAACTTTCTTTACTAATCGAGCTAGATATTTCTCGTACGTATGTAAATTAGATGCGGAGGGTGCCAGAGCATGCGTGCGTATGCCCAGTTATTTCTCGAATATTTTTCTAGGTATATAAAAGCTGAGACCCTCCAATTGAGGAGAGTTCTCTGTTCTGTTCTAATAATAAATACGTGTTAAGCCTAACTGTGTGGTTATTTCAATCTTCGTGACAATATAGTAACAATTTTGAAACACACACGCGTATATAATCACAAGGTCTCAACAAATTAGTTGGGCTATTTCGTACGTTAAGAATTTCAGAAACATTAAACGAAATTAACCCGTTTAAAGTCAAGATAGAAGTAATATATCCTAAGATTAGGTGCAGAGGGTGTTAGAGTTCATAATGTAAGAATTTGGAGGTCAGAAATTCCTTATGCCTCCCTTTATTGTGAAAGGAATCATCTCAAAGTATACATGTTTTGTGTACTTTGAGCCGAATGTTTGCGGCCCATTTTTCTTCGCTGAACATACTGTTACAGGAATTTTATTTATTTGGACATGCTACAGATTTTTTTATGCGAATCATTAAAGAAAAAATGCTAGGAGTTTACATTTTTCAACAGGATAGGTGCCTTGTCACTCCACAGCGGCGTTTCATCTCACCTCAATGCGGATGTACTGGTTTTGATTGATTGTGGAGGTGTTATTTAGTGACCATCACGATCGCCATGTCTTTCACTGCTGGATTTTCAGGGTAGCAGATTTTTATAAACAATGAAGTGTACACACCACCATTTCCTACATCTATTTCTGAAATAAATCAAGATCTATGGTGCTATTAATTTGATCGATGGAAACGTGCTGACAAGTTTGTGGCAAGAATTGATTTAGCGATGAGACATTTGCGATAATAGTAAGATGGGAATATTTCACAATCTAACAACAATATGTTCTTTCATTTTCCTCCCTGTAAATAACATGCAATAAATGGGTTTTTTTGCTAAACAAATTTGTAGCTACATATTAATCAGTATTTTTGTACTAAATGTCAAGGGATTGTTATTTTGTTTCTGCAACTACACACATATTTAATTTCCTTTTTTGTTTTTCTCACCATTTTTAAGAATAAGATTTTCAACTTCACAGAATCTCTATTGAGATTTTTTTGTTGATTTCTAGAGTATATAATTTTCTAATCACAATAAGTTTCTTTCTCTGGTTTTAAAATGTAATAATACAGTGATGATCGATTTAATTTGCATAACTTTTTGCGCGTAATCTCTAGGCGAGATTTCATTTTCAGTAAAACTATCGCTATTTTCATAAGACACAAATCACGCACTTTACATAACATACGTTTTAGAACGAAAACGCTCAAGGTGGAGTAATAATTTTATTTCACTCTAAATATTAACTATCTTTAAAGGAAGTGGTAGCCGAGTGAACATGATCTCAAACTGGAAGACTCACCATGTAGAGGGGGTGATGCTTGTTAAAACTCCCATTGACGTGGGGGTACTAACTCAGGTGTCGTCTTCGTCTCTTGACCAAGTCTCAAAATTACAGGGTCCATCGCCAATACCCCTAGCGTTGCTTTAAAGTGGAACGTTAATTAGCAATTTTTTAAAAAAAATCAAATTGATATCTATAAATGGAATTGGCACAAGTCGCGAGCATTCAATTCGAAAATTTTCTTTTCACATAAGTATTCATTTGATCTATTTTATCGAATTACTTCCACAATAAGTGCCGAGGTAGCACACACCACACATTCAAACTCATGATGAAGACATAAAAAAAATTTCAGATTGAATCTCAATCAAAACATGCTGGATGACACTAATGTCCCCTCATTGTTATTATTTTAGGGAAAATGAATCACATATGATTAAAAGAATAAATATTCAATCCTTCCTTCCTCAGTGGCTCGACAACTCATGGTGGGCCTTGACCTTCTCAAGAAGCCTTTTCCAAGCCAGCCTTCTTCCTGTTAGTGTTATCTAATTCTTGAAACTCAAAACTAGGACATCTTTTTCTAGGCCATCAATCCATCTAAGCCTGCCCTTTCTTCGTGGGCCAATTGGTTGGGCATCGAAGACATTTTTGTGGTGCGGTCTTCGTTCATTCTAACAACGTGGCCTGCCTATTTAATTCGTTGTATTTTGATGAAGTTAATAATGTCAGATAAATATTCAATATATACTTTTAATTTATTTGATAGCTATTATGGTTTGAACAATATAACTGGAACAAATGAATTTTTTTTTACAGTTAATAGTTTATTACACAAAGACACACATAGGACTTATTACGAAGACACGCAGAGAAACGATGAAGGACAAAAGCGTTATCTTTTTTTTTTTCATTCCCGAACTCAGTTTTCACACATTTCTCTTTCGAAAGTTTCTCGAATATTCGTTAATCATGTACTTTCTAAGTTTTATTTCGTCAATTGATTAGATTCGGTGTATGATGTAATATTGCATCATCTAACTACAAAATGTGTGAATATGACAATTTTTGAGGAGATAAAGTTGCAGTTGAAATGATATTTCTCGTTAGTTTAATAAAATAGTAAAAGAAGGAAAGATAAAATGCGATGTGTCTTACAGGTTTCCAGACCATAGTTAAGGAAATATATATATAATCAAAATTTCTCTACTAGAGAGAGATGAATTAAAATGATTAATACTTAACAGAATTGCATTTGCAAGATAACCAGACAACAGAATTTAAAAAGAGGTATGAAAAATTGAAAAATAACAGAGTTAAATATAAAATTATAAAAGAATGGATGCTACAGTATTATCAACATTGCTGACTTAGGACAGCTTGTATACAAAAAAATTTTCCTTAAAAAAAATTTCTCTATATAAAAGTGGGGTTGAACATGTTTTTTGGCCATCCAACCTTCCCCCTTTCTGTTAATAATACCAAGCAAAAACCTATTGGAAATAATGGATAGGAAATCTAAATCCATTATGAGAAAAAGGTAACTTACCTAAAAATTGCATACAGAAATGCAGAGCCCGCGCTAAATCTGAGTACAATAAACAAGTTATTGCCAGATTCTGGATACAAATTCAAAACAAAGCAATGGCTGAAAAATAGCACTTAGCAAAAGTATGAAAAGAATAGAAAGAATAAAATAAGAATTGTAAACATACTACCATTATCTTAGAGACTCTAAGATAATATGATTTAAAAGTTATAATAAATTATAAAAAGTCATTTTATCTAAAACTAGAAATCGGGGTATTTAAAACTATCTAGGAAGAATAATAAATCTATAATATTAACCTGTCGAAACTATGGAAATTTAATCATTACTATTTAGAATTTCTTTATTCAAATATCTATTAATAAAATTAATTGGGTATTTTTAAATTAAACAGTATTTAGTAAAATGTTTATAGTTTTTTATTTTTTCTGATTTATTTGAAACTAGAAATTCATTGCGTAGTGTGTAATTAATAACAATATTTCTGAATATAGAAACATGCACATTACTCTCCCAATACGGTACTTATATATATATATATATATGTGTGTGTGTGTGTGTGTAATAGAAGTTAATAAAAAGTAGTTTGTTTTCCCTTCTCAACAGTAGTAAAGTCGGAGTCAGAAGTAGTTAACATAAATATATAGGAGTAAACTAAAAATCATGAAACTGTAAGGGAGGAACAAAAATTCAAAATGTTTACCAGTATACTGTAAACCTATAAGCATTTGGAGCAGGAAAAAATACTTAGAAAGCAAAGAGAGAATACACCTGTCAAAATTGTTGAATAGGTTAGGGTCAAATTTGTTCACCAAATTTTACTCGGTAATATTGTGACGAACATAGATACACTGAAACAAATTTAGAGTGGTTTAAAGTAATTATCTGAAGCGATACCTCCAGTAAATTCTAAAATAGATGAAGGGATTTAATAATGGCGATACAGTGAAGTGAGAGTGGTGCATTAGAATTGCTAGCATCCACTCATTTCATTTGTCTCTTGCGATAGTGTGATTATGGATCTGTATTATTGTGTTCAATGCTTGTATGAACTTCATTTGTGATAATGAATGCGAATTTTAATGTTTGTGTTTCTATTTTTTGTTTTAAGAAAATGCATTTCATTTAATGGATAATTCCGGAATAGAATTCGAAAGAATTTACCAATTGTATAGACCTTCCTACATTTGAAAATATTAGTTCAATTATGTAAATTTCTTAGTGTCAGAAATAGAATTCAAAAGCAAATGATAGTGACTTGATTCCAAGAGAAAATCAGGAAAAGGTTAACTTAAATCTTAGATGAACTTCATTATAAGGAGAAATGCTGGGCAAGAAGAAATTAGAGTTAAACAAAAAGAGATGAAATCCGGACAGGAAAAATGAAGAGAATTCTTCAAACAAAGAAATTGAAGAAGGAGTAGAAAGTGGAAAAAAGTTAAGAGAGAAAACTAGATAAATTTGATGAGAGATTTCAGGACTTTTCGAAAAATGCTTGGTATTTCTGGAAAGTCGTCCATATAATGTTCCTTCAGTGATGAAATATATATCGTCCCGTGATTAAGTTCTACTTATTATTCCTATATATGGACAGATTAAATAGACTGTATTAAAGGTACGATTATATAGATGTCTTTCAAATTAATATTAGGGATAATAGGACAAAAGAAATTCAACTTATAGCACATGCCACCTGATCGACAGTAACATCAAGTAAAGGCCACGAAATTCTTCATGGCACACACCACGCACAAGAGGCTAGATTTCTAAGCCTGTCACGTAAACCGTAGTGTTGAGCACTATTCAGGTGACTGAACGATTTTGTTCGGTTTCACCCTTATTTTGAGGGAGAACACCCTGGGGTGGGGCCAGAGGTCTCTCCCCTCTCTTCCCTCAACCTCACGAAAGGACTTGCGGCTTGTCGGCTATTTAGAGTACCCCACGCCCTAAAAATTTGCAAAACTCCATGTTTTCTCCGGGATTCGAACCCAAGCCCAACGGTACAGCAGTCAGCGTTACTAACCACTATACCGGATGGGCGACTGCAAATTTTGTAATCAAGGCAAGTGTCCAGGATGATTTATTTAGTTTTTTATGGTAAACTTCCGTCATTCTTACCTTAAAATAGCAAAGACAAACAATGTTTGTGATATAATTCTTCATGGTGAACTAACGTAGGCAAAGCTTGGCAGCGAAATTTTATGTCGAGGAGGCATAGTAAGAAAGCAGTTTCTTTAAAACATATATTTTTATTCTTTAAATAAGCCAAGTGAATCTGCTCGCCACTGGAGCAATTTAAACATTAAGTTAAAAAATATAATCATCAAAAATAATATAACCAGACTTTGGTTAACTGATTCGAACCCCTCCTTCATTTTTCTAACTTCTAATAAAATCGAAACATCTTAAAAAAATACTAAGCAACAAACCAGTTGCACATATCTCATATGCCTTCAATCGAAGAGCAAAATCATTTCGTCTGAAACCGACGATCATCTCTTGACCAACATCGGTCTCCCTAAATACACGTGCTAAGTTAGTTTAATCTACATTGCAGCTGTTGCCAACTACAAAACTCTAAACTCACAAAAAGGTCGGGTTCGAATCAGTTTATCCACCCGAGATCATGGCGCGTAGTGGTTGGAAAAACTCATGGACACTACAAAAAATTCGGATCCCAAAATGAATTTTTTTTCCTTCAAATGTCTAACAGTTTTTAATAGTAAAAAGAAATGTTTCAAAAATATCTGGCAAACGAGAATTTTATGATCAAGTTATATAAATCATTTTTAACCCTTAATTTGTTTTACCGTACGGGTACGGGCAAACCGGTTGTGACCAACTTTTGGTAGCTCGTATAATGTACGGGCGCTGACATTTTCCTTTTCCTATAATTGATTTGCACATAATTTTAATTCTTATAGTGAGAATATTAGTGTTAGCGTGTCTTCAAGAGATGCAGTTTGTCCATGGTACTGAAATACTTCTCATCCGAGACTTTCTTTGTGGCGTAGGCGGGAATTTAGATTCTTGAAAATATTCGGTAAAAAGGGATTTTCAAGGCAATGCACAAATTGTTGCTGGAGAAGAAATTAAAATGGAAAGATAATAAGAAAACGATATTATCTCTATCCCCATTGCAATATAAGTATTACACCATCTTTCAAATTGTGTGTGCATGTATATATGTATATGTGTGACACAAAATCCTCAACCGATTGAAAAGGAGGTATGAACATGAAGTGTAAGAGAGAAATTCCTTTAAGATACATGAAACTTACTTCGTAGCATGCAGTGTGTACTTATAAAAAGTAAACATTCAGGTTTTTTTGTATGTTTCACAATTATAAAATATAAAACAGTATAAAAACTTTAAAGCGTCTTTTTTTTTTAATTTTCACATTTTGATAAGTGTTATACTCAGTTATATATGCATTAAAAGATGTGCTTTTTTTGGGAACATTTTGGGCAAAACATTGACCATTAAGGGGATAAAAATCAATTGCAAGGTTGATGCAAAAAGGCTAAAATCTGAGTTTAATGAATAATTAATTAGCATACTCAAAAACATGAGTGCTATTGATAGGAATAAAGTTTAAATATCTGTACTTGGACCAGAGATTAGAAAACTGTTAAATAAATCCCTGAAAGTATATATTTTTTTATTTGGAAAAAAAGATTATAAGAAATTGCTCCAAATTTCTTAAGTTCTTTCAACAATTCTTTTCCATCTCTATTCATGATAATGCGGAAAATAACTCTTTAAGTATTTGTCACCAAACCTGGTCGTTAAGCCAGTGTAAGTATTAATATAAACAGAACTCATCACCATCTGGAAATACCAAATTAAAGGAAAATAAATTAATCTTTTTCCACTTAATCTTCTGCCTTTTTCTGCTGCGTAACAATTAGGAATTTGTCTTCCTCGGGGATAAAGAAGATTAACTGTTGGACATTTGCGAGACAAGCGCTGGAAATAATTAGAAATGGTTAATTGAATGAAGTGTAAGAAAACAGTACAAAAAATAACATATGCTTATGGATCGATGAAGTATATGAAAGCATAAAGGAAGTCCAAACTGAGTAATCGATTTAAACGAAAAATGATGAATATTAAAAAAATGTTCCCTCCAGAGCCTTCAGTCACATTCCTTTAAACTCATTTGGAATTTACATATCTGTTTCTTATCGAACTTAGAAATTAATTACATTTAGAAATGTCGATTTTTCTTTCACCAAAATGGCTTATTGTGTTTTTTTGTAAGATGATATGGTATTTTTTGTCTCTTGTTATTTTTCTAGACTAAGTTCATTTTATCTATGAGTTGCGTTAGAAAAATGTAAAACAAAAGTAATGAAGTAAATTAGGATATCAAACTTATTTATCTTTTAACTTAAGGTGTTAAAAATTGGAAAAATATATAGATAATAAATATAATCCCCTAAATTGTTTTTGTGAACAAGTTAATAGAAAAGCAAAATAATACAGGAATAATTATATTAAATATAAAATATTCTAATTAATATTATTTCACAAATATATATTTTTAGAATTGCATATTTTTTCTTCAAATGTTTCTGTTGGTATGTTTTCATTGAACATTTCTTACTTTTCAAGTTATGCTTTAACAGCTTTGGGTTCTAATATTATATAATTCATTTTAATGTTACTTTTCTCACGAAATTAATTACAAAAACCATAAAAGTATTTTCTTGTACATGTTTTACAGTTCATTTTATTCAGAAATTTTGAATTCTTTACTGTGTAGAGCGTAACAGAAAAAATTGTGTTTAAATGATTTGTTATCATTGACAATTTTAACGGAATATACAGGTGGTTATCAAAATAATGTAAACACCTGTGAATAAAAGTAACATTTTTGAATGGGCTTCGTAAACATTCAAATATAATAATAATAGCCTGGGTTATTTTTATAAATAGAAATGTGTATATATTCTGGTAGTATCCGGTAGCTTTATTGAAGTTCTGTAAGCTTTGATTTTTACTTTCAAAAGCGTAAAAGGTTGAACTTCTCAGATTTTGAATGAGGCCGAATTGCAGGAGCCCGTCTAGATGGAGCAAGTGTGACCGAAACATCCAACTTTTGAGTGTTTCTAGAGTATAACGGCGTCTAAATTCATGTCAGCGTAAACACAGCGCGACGAGACAAACTCAGCAAAGCTAAATAGTGGACGGAAAAAGAAGCTCAATGAAAGAAACCCGCGGGTATTGAAGAAGATTGTAATGTCTTAAAAGTGAGCAACTGCAACAAATGTGATCGCAGAGCTCAATCAGCATCTGGATCATCCAGTGTCAATGATTACAGCTAGAAGGTACCTTCATAAACAGAACATTTACAGCAGAGCAGCAATTTCCTAGCCACTTGTCATTTATGTTAATGATAACCGTCATCTATTGTGGCGTCACACCCACAAAACCTGGTCTATTGATAAGTGGAAGAAAGTAATATGGCCTGAAGAAAAATCGTATTTCACACTTTTCCCTACAACAAAACGGGCGTACGTTTGAAGGACAACTGCACAAGCGTATCATCGCAATTGTCTCCTTCCAATTGGTATGCATGATGGTGGATCTGCCTTGATTTAGGCGGATGTGTTGAGGTTTTCTGCCGAACCAATCGTATATTTTAGCTGACCAGATCTATCATATGAAGCAAACTTCGTTTCCTGCAGGAGATGAAATTTTCCAGAATGATAATGCACCTATCCATGCTGCGGAGCTTGTTCAATCGTGATTTGATAAACACCAGAATGAAGTTAAACCTTGGTTCGCATTGTCACCCTACCTCAAAATAATTGAACCATTATGGTCTATTTTAAAGCGTTCAATAAGAAATCAATATTCTTCACTGGCTCCCAAAACCTTTACAATATTTCCATGAAGAATGGTGCAATATTCCTCTAAACACTATTCAGCATTTGTATGAATCGGTTTTTAGGCGAATTCAAGTTGTATTACATACCAAAGATGGTCCTACACACCATATTAGTAAAGGATTCTTTATAAATCCAAGGTGTTTTTGATTATTTTGATAACCACTTCAATATATTGATTTTCTTACTAAATTAAGAATGTAAATGTCTTTAAATTAAATATGTATTAAACTTGTATTGATTTGTGTGATTATTCAAAATAATAGAAGTCTCGAGCACCTAAAAATTAAACTTAAGATCATCTTAAATAGTATTGGTATCGAAGAGATTCGTCCCAATCAGCATTAAAATGTAAGGAAATATTTCTTAAAAGCAAGTCAGAAATCTGATAGTTATTTTTCTCCTTTAAATAACAAAAAATTGCGAAAAACTTCAAATAAATTATTCTGTTTAAAAATATTTGAAATTTGTGTTTGCGTTATTAATACAAAAAAACCCTTTGCAGCCCGCATGTGCCACAGGAGTCGCTATCAGCCCACCTCTACAATAAACGGTTCTATAGCGTTTTTTTTTTTTTTTTTTTTTTTTTTTTTTTTTTTGAAAACGAGAAATATTTTAGACACATTTTAAAACATTTATAACAAGGAAAAACATTTTTATTGTTGCATTATTTTCTTATAATAATTTCTTTTCCTACTAGGCTCTATGCACAGATTTTTACAAAAACAAGATGCCAAGGAAAATTTTAAAAGTCATGATTAATTTAGTATAATCTGATTGAAACATAATGATCAATGTCTTAAATTGTGGCAAAAAAAATGGAATTTAATAGTAATTATATCCTGCTCATCTATACTCGTATCTCTTTCATTATTATTATATTATATAACTACAAAATTCATATGTTACTACTACTTTGTGTTTCAAGGCTTATTAATATAACTTATTAAAGGGGCAAAAACAATATTAAATTCATGTACGGAAACACAAAAAACATCTGCAATTATGCAGTAGAATTTCAAAATTTTTTAAAAACAAATATTTATTTATCGCAAGAATTTTAATAGAACCTCAATCTATTTTTTTTTTTTGTCGTTCAATTTCAAGGGTGAGATTATGTATGCAATGAATTTGTGAATTTTAAAGTCCTGAGAGAAAAGTTATTGGAAATATTTTGAAAGAAAAGTTACATTTTTTTTTACATTTATGTACGATAACGATTGTGAGACATCAAATAAATTTTTTGATTATAATAAGTATATTATATTATAGTATAGTATAAGTATAGTAAAAAATTATTAGTATTTTCTATATAATGTTTGTCAAAATGTATAAGACCAATATTTTTAATACAGTTACCAATAACCATTAATATCAGTTTTACATTTCCCCTGTTGTATGTTTTTAAAATTCCATGACAATGCTTATAAAATTATTTCAGAAAACTATTTAAACATTAATAATAATAGAAACATCTCTATTATTATGAGTAAAATTAAATATTCTTTTTAGATGTTATGAAGTGTGTGCATTAAATTTCAATAAAATAAAAGTGTGATTATAGATTTGAGCTGTATTGAACATCCCGAAAAACATGCACAAAGGACCCATTGGTCATATCTTGTACTAATTGCTTGTTGAAATAAATAGTTTTTCATTATTTTAAATCTTAATTTAATCATTTTATTCCCATTTTATTTTCATTTCTAGAAATGATAAAATATGGCTTCTTTATACGGAACCAATTTTCCTTACTAATAAATATAAAACTATTAAAGCATGCAGCGTTTTAAATTGAAACAGTAGAAAATTCAATTTACGGATAGTAGTATATTACGGATATTAGGATTATTTTTATTCAATTATAAGATGCTTATAAAATAGTATTAGAGAAAAGAGAAAATATAATATAGCTGATGAAACTAATATCACATTTCATTTTCAATTACCAAAACATGTACAGACTTTCTTGAACATAAATAACTTTTTGTAACCAAATAAAAAATAATGAAAAGTTAATAGTTCAAATAAAAAATTTAGGAAAATTTGTCCTTAAGTTTTTGTTTTACAAATTATTACTCATTAAATTTTTTTTGGGAAAATCAGATGTGAGAGATAGATATTATTTATTACTTTAAAATTTTTTCATTTTCTTAAGTTACGGGTGACAACGTTTTATTTAATATATGGAATCAGTGGTTTAATTATTATTCTTATGCTTTATTTACCTTAGTCATATATAATTAAAATTATATTTATCTGTTATGTATGCGTCATTTTCTTGCAAGTAAAAAGCGTGCAATATGGGTACATTTAACAAAATAAAATGTATTACTTCCCCAATTGGTCTTATGCGAGTGCATAATAGTTTTTTTTTTCCATACTCATATTTTTTTACAGAAATTAATTTGCACAAAATGCAGAAATTTTTTAAAAATTATGTTAATTATTAAATTTTTAGAATTGAAGTACAAAATATCCATTTTTAATTAGAATGCACTGTTATTTATAATGATTAGTTATTATTTTTTAAAATCACATTAATGAATAAAATCAATACTTATTTCTATAAATTTAGAATACAAAAAGAATCTTGTTCAGATTTTGTTACACTAAATACTTTTTTTAAAAAAACCTAGGAACAATCTACTTCTAACCGCACGTAAAAGTGCATTATCTCATTTGTTGCATTTAATGCCGTTAATTGAACCCCAGGGTTATATGTGAGTAAAACACAGAATTGTGTTTCTTTTAATTCAGTTTGGAAAATGAAATCTTAAGTATTGTATGCTACTTAATCAGCCTGGTTCCGCAATAATTGATTAACCGTTTTCGCCTTATTCGTAGGTCATTGAACCTATTTTGTCAAAACGACGGTAATGTCTCAGGCATAACCTTTGACCTTTCACTGAGTTTGGGCCTTGTCGTTCCTTTCTTCATAATAACATATATAAGTTTTATAAAAGTTTCTCTTATATATCTTTCCATTATAGAAGGTATGTTACTTATTAAAATAATTTGAGAAGAAAAATTTAAATAAATTCATTAACTCTACTGGTAGGCAATTTTTTTGATAGAGATGACTATTCAATTTAAAAGATAACATGTAATTTTAGTTAATACTCTTTAATAAATTATACTCAATTTAAAAAAAGAGAGAATTAATTTTTTCAGCATTTCCATTTAAAAGACTATAAAAATATTCTACGGGGACTTATTGTTTTCAGTTCACTAATCCTTAAAACAAAATTGCTTACATACGCATCCAAAATCTAAATATTTAAAATGATTTCTATTTTATTATCACATAACAGTTTTACTTATTTATGAATTGCAATATATTTCAAATTACAAAATATTTTATGTGCTATGAAATATTTACATCTTAAAAATTTACTGGATGTTGCCGAATTCTACCCTCAAATTCAGAGGGGTGATAGTAGGAAACATGGGGACGACAAATCACCGTAGAACATGGGGTCTCAAACCACGTCTAATAAGTGAAAATCACAATAATAGTAGCAGTCGAGAGAACAATAAGCCAGACGAAGGGAAAGACAAAATGATTGAGGGGGAGGGCTCAAAATACCTTGTTTTTCGACAACACGTCCTCCCAGAGTTGCTGTAGGAAGTCCCGACCAGTGCGCACCAGAACACTTTTCGATTGCGGTGTGTAACAACCAGCTTCTAAATAACCCGGGAGGTGGATAGGATGCAATGGACCTGTTTGGCCTCAACGCTCCCCGGACCTCAATCCCTTTGATTTATTCTACTGGAGCCACCTGAAATCCCTTGTGTATGAGACGCCAATGGCTACAGTGAAGGATCTCACGGGACAGATGCTTCAGCTGACATCACCAGCACATCGGATTTGTTTGAACATGTCCAATAATCCTTCATCTGTCGGTGTCGGCTGTGCTATGATTTACGCGGTCGCAACTTAGAACAGTTACTGCGACAATCCCTTGCCGTTACATTTTTGACATCAAGCTCTAATGCATTGTTCATGCTGTGGACATGTTTTACATGTTTTAAATGTATTTCTTATCACTTATTGCCTCTTTCCATTCCACTCGACATCAAAACCTTCATAACTGTTTTTTGAAAATTACTCTGACTAAACTTGGTTTGTGACCTCTTGTTCTATGGTGATTTGTCGTCCTTATGCTGCTTACTATCAACCCTCTGAGTTTTTCGATCGAATTCGGCAATACCTTGTATTACATTCAAATTTTACCTGAATAAAGAATTATCTTGTTTAACAACTATATTGATTGTTCACAAATTGGTATACTTGGTATTAAGAAAAGTATGGGCCCGTTAATTTCAATATCTTATCAAGGATTCGCTTATTAACGTTAGAAAACCATACATTTCTACCGCAGAATATAAACTTATTTTAATCATATTTTATAGCTTAAAACCAAAGAAAAATGTATTCTAAAAAATTTGCTTTATTCTATCCTTCAGAAAAAGATTTCAAACACACTAAAATATTATTTTAATTTGCAATGCTAAACACAAGACGTGCATCTTTCCTTAAATTCTTTAAGCAAAAATTGGTAATACACAATGCTTAATTCTCAGTCTCAATTACTTATTTAACGTAACAAGATTGACTACTTTTTCTGCTTATGCCTTCGAATTTTCTTAGATTTAAGATATTTTTAAGTAAAAAACTGAACTTTACGATTGAAAAATCCGACAAATTTGTGGTAATTGAAAAAGTGATATTCTATTCACATTTTTTATTTAATGTAACACTCTAGACTGGCAAAAATGTTAAAATATTCCTTATGCGTATTATGTTAAGAAAATAATTTTTTTAAAAATAAGCCAAAAATAAAATAAGTATGATTTGCGCAATAATAATATAATTAATAAAAAAAATTTCATAATAAGTAAGAAGTAATTCAAGAAGTAATTTTCATATCAATCAATAAATCCCGATACTACCAATGGCAAGTACAAAATGTCTCAATTAAGTGCAAAAATTAAAGTAAGTACCTATACAAAAAGAAGTATTCGGAACAAAAAAAGGTACAAAATTGTAATTAAAATCCGCTTAACATATGACTACTGATTGTTTCGATTTTTTATTGGATTGTTTCTTTTTATTTAAATCAAAAATGCAATTTTGAATTTTGCATCAAAAAGCTGCTTATGCCTAAAATAGGTTTTAAATAATGCTTATAATAAATCATCTTGATTGTCAATGAAAAATATTAAACAAAATGATATTGTTACACTTCTTGGTAATTTTTATAATACGATAGTGAATTTTCAACTTTCTTTATTTGAATGTATTCTTAATTTATAACTTCTTGCTGACTTTTTTATTGAATATTTTATCTTCATAACTGCTTTGGCTTGTAAATTTTATTTAAAAAATATTATTTTTCTCTTTCTAGAAACAACATTTTTATTATGTAGCTTGAAAACCTAAATCCTCTACGAACGATCCTCCGAGAATAAGCAAAAATTAAGCATCAAATTCTTTTCTGTGCTTACTCTTTTAATATGCAATATCATTAATATTTTTTTAGTCCTGAGAAAGCTTGCCATTATAATGTTGATAAAATACTTGTATGAAAAGTGCTAAATTGGTGGTAAAACTAAAATTTTGTTAGAATGGATCCAATTAAATCAAATATAGGGCCTGTCTCATGTAAAAATATTTATATGAGATGAACTACTACACCTATATAAATCAATCACTAAATAGAATGTAACATGTTCGTATATAAAATAATAGTTTAATTTTAATTAAGTTACATATAATTGTTCTCAACAGTTATTTTTAGAGATTTTAAAATATTTTGATTATTAAATTCCTTTAATTATTTAATTTTTATTTAAATAAATTTTTTTTAAAATACTAGTTTTAAAACTTATTTCACAATTTGCATTTTTTGTCTAGTTATAATTCTATAGAAATACCCTTTATTTTGCAACTAACTAAACCATTTTCTTAAAACGAGATTTCGTTAATATTTCCAATGGCTTTGCCTACCTAACTCATGGAAAAATTTAAATCTGTCACAAATCTATAGAACGTATTGGCTTAGCAGTTACATTTTATTTTTTAAAGATAAGACTACAATATCGATTCAGTAGAGTCGATTTCAGCTGCACATTGGCTATTTTCTTGCAGAATACTAATGAATGTCTTTCACGTGAAATATTTAACATACTCCCACCTTTGATTTCATATTAAAATTCTTACTATAAATTTTACAACCGAAATCAGATACATTTTTTTATTTTGAATAAATTAATCAATAAACTAAAATGAAAAATAGCCCTACAGCTCAAGCCCCTCAGGTTTCCTTACATGTCTCCTTCTGCATGTAATAATTTTATCCCTATTTTTAAAGCTATTAGCTATCTCTTCTTGATTGTTATCTTCATGTGATGATAGTGGTTCTGTGTGCGAGTACTAATTCCTATACTTCTGTTGGATATCGGAAGCTTAATCATTAAATTTTTCCCTTTGAGAAAATGCCCTGGAGAAAGCGTTCTCACCTTGCTATGTGAAACAATATTTTGAAGAGATGGAATTCCACTGAAAATGATGTATCTAAAAATCAGCCTACAGCTTATATCGCAGTTAGACTTCCGAATACAAGTATTCTAAATTCAAGTATTGCAAATAAAACTGAACATTTAGTAAACATATTGTAGTACTATATTTTAGTATTTTAAAGTTGCGCAACAAAAACTCAAATTTGCTAAACTGCCCATTTTAAAGCTGAAAAAAGATTACATTTTATGTACAAACCTGGTGATTTTTATAGCTTAAGTTAGTATCCTTATCATTTTGTACATAAATGCTTTGTGTTCCAAAACTTTTGTGAAATATTGTGTTAGATTGGGGTGAATAACCTCTCGTTGTAACAAATGCTATCAATATTACGCAAAAATATTTTTTCAGATATATTTAATTTAAGTAATATTTTAATATAGAACTTAAGTTGTAAAATAACGTATTAAGTTAGAGCTTTACATGCATTATTAGATTTTTCTTTATGGTTTTACAAACTAAAATGTTTTCCATATCATCTTGTGGATATTGAAGAAAAGTTATAAAGAAAAAGATTGTAAATTTCTAAAATATGATTACATTAGAAAGTATTTTATAATTGTTTTATTTTGTATTGAATTGAAATCAATTTTTTATTTTCTTTTTCAGGTAAGAGGCTTGTTAATATTTATATTAACAAATTATGGTTCAGAAAAAAGACATTTCTGCTGACAAAGTAAGACCAATCCAATGAATGAACGTATTAATATTGAAAAATATTTTATTACCTATGTTTGAGTTTCTTACAAAATAATAAATAATAGGTATAATTCTCATTTTTTAATAATTACGAAAAGAGTGCCCAGGAACTAGATCAAGAGCTTATTTCTAAGAACAAGAAACTAATGAAGTATATCTTACATATGAATATGAGAATTATTTTATTTATCATCACGAAAAAAAATGTCTGAATCAGAAATAATCAATTTACATATTACTTTATTTCAAAATATCAAGTGAATATTTGAATTTTTTTTGTGTCCAAAGTTTCTGTAGATATTGTTAGTCCTGTTACAATGATAATCACAATGGTAAACGCAAACATTTTTTTTTTAATATCAGAAAATATAAACAGTTGTGCTTTCCATCATTGTTCATTGTCTGTACAATATATGCTTTAAAGGCAAAATTTATTAAAATTTTCCATTGCATTATTTTATATATTTTAATATCTCATTTTAAGAAATTTTTCACAAAATGCTTGAATTTTAAACGAGTTACTTACCCAATTTTATGATTTTTAAAATAATTTTTTTTTGATTTACATAAAATAATAGTTACAACCTATATACAGAGATTCTTCTGAATATGTTTTTATTCCAGAAAGTTTGTTTGGAGACATACGGTTGATATACCTTTTATCCCAAATGTAATCGAAAATATGCGTGATTGAGACGCATTTTGGACTGCTCAGGTAGTAAAATTAATCCAATTCCTTCAATGCTCACAATTCCCCGGAAGCTTTGAAATTTGTCATGAAATTCATTTAACGATGCTGAAAAAAATTATATGTATCATAGTATGTGCATTAAAGAAGATAATTCTTTCAGATGGAGTATGTGATCAGTCTAACATGATTATTGTTGACCTGCATCACGCATGTATGAAGTCGTCGATTATCAGAAAACTACTAACAAAGGGATAATTCTTAAAACGGATGGATAGATAAATGAACCTAAATCATCCAATATTTCATCTCTGAGTTGTCTTTCATATGGTGATGATAATAACACGAGATATTAAGAAATAATCTTACTTAAGTATATAATAATAGTTAGAAACTATTATTTATTGAACAGAATATTATTTTTTGAACATATACAGGGGTAGAAAATCTTTCCTCATTTAAATTAATTCAAGTTCCTTAAATGGATATCAAAAATATATTGTGGTCATCGATACGTTGTTATCCAAATCTCTTCTTTAGACTGAACTCATTACTTGAATAAATTATATAAAAGTTGAGGTATTATTGGCTAAAATCTTATTTTATATTTTGACATTTTTGAGAAATGCTTAGACTTGATGCTGTCATATGAATTTATGAATACTGCATGGCAATTCGAAATAGTTACAGCAGGATAAATGCATTAAAAGTTTGCATTGATTTTATTTAAATATAATCGAATCCGTTAGAAGTCTACTAGCATTATCGATAAGTCAAAATATAATAATTTCACTATCGCTCATTTTCTATCTTATATTTCATACTATCTGCTATAAATTCAATAACTCAGGGGATTATTTTGTATAATTTCTTTATAAATACCTTTTTAAATAAATAAAACAAAAACGAATTCAGGTTTATTTGTAAATGCCATGCCCATTTAAATAGGAATAAAAACAGATGTTTAAATGTTTTGAACTCATTATCTTTTTTTATTCTTGGGGATATAGTAGGAATTCCTTCCACTTTATTGCATGAGTCCTATTATGAAGCTTGGAAAAAGATATAATGTGTCAACATTATAGGTCTAAGTTAAAAACCAGCTTGCTGAGTGCATTTGTTGGAATAGAATTTTATACTTAATTTTCATTTTAAGGTTTACAAAATAATTTATAACATGTTTATGATTAATAAATAATAGATTTTGTATGTCTTTTTATCGAACTGATATTGTATTCGTAGTTAAACTTACTTACAAATATAGAGATTGAAAATGTTTTATTATATCGTACTTGGATTTTTTAGACTCATAATCCCCTTTATTAAAATGTATCAGGAAGATATTTTTTAATAAAGTATTACCCTAATGAGATCCCATTATTGAAACATAATTTTCTGATAGTTAATCTTATAATCAAATACTTAATTATGCTACCCTTCTAATTCAACATCATTTTCTGATAGTTAATCTTATAATCAAATACTTAATTATGCTACCCTTCTAATTCAACATCATTTTCTGATAGTTAATCTTATAATCAAATACTTAATTATTGCTACCCTTCTAATTCAACATCATTTTCTGATAGTTAATCTTATAATCAAATACTAATTATGCTACCCTTCTAATTCAACATCATTTTCTGATAGTTAATCTTATAATCAAATACTTAATTATGCTACCCTTCTAATTCAACATCATTTTCTGATAGTTAATCTTATAATCAAATACTTAATTATGCTACCCTTCTAATTCAACATCATTTTCTAGAGCTGATTATTTTGTCTATTTATAATTGAAAAAGTATTGCGAGAAGTAAACTCAAAATATCTGTAAAACGAAGAAATACTAGGATTTAAAGGATATTTTTTTTCTATTCAAAAATAATAATTAAACTTCCTCTTACACAGATACAGACGCATAAATATTCTAATATATTATTTTTAATATTTATTTATCTTTAAATTAGATTTTGGTAATTTATTTATTTGTAATATTTTTATTTTCATTTATTTGCTATTAAGTTGCAAGATTTCTTTTTCTAAAATAATTTTTAATGTGTAGTTCAGCGATTCCCAAAGTGATCTATATCGACACCCAGGAGTCTATACCGACCTGCAAGGGGTCCAGGTAAGCGAAAAAATAGTTTTGGGGAACTTGAGGTGTAAATGGGGTCTATGATAGGGGCTCTCATTGATGCAGATCGTGATTTTAATTTTAAAAGAAAACTTAATCAATTGGAAACCAGATTTTTCTATTTGACTCATTTATTTACTGAATTTAATGTTAATTTGCAGTTACAAGGTGACAACATAAATTTTATTAAAACAAGGACTATTTCAGCGTTTTTTTCCAGAATTAAGCTGAAGAAGAAGAATATTATAGGTCGTGAATTTTCTCAATTTCTCACAGACAATCTGGCAGGACGTTTTAATCTACGTTCAGCATTTAAATGCTCTTTATTAAGTTTTTGAGAATGTTTTGACTATCGTTATACTACAACGGGTAATGGAATCCATATGGTCACATGGAAAAAAATACCATATAGGAATAGATCGGAATAGGCCCAGACGGAGATCTTAAAGTAAAGTTTAGAAACGGATGTCAACAACAGGTTTGGCTTTAAAAAGACGTAGAATATCGTCGAAAAGTTTGTAATTTCTTTTCCCTTAGGGTTAAACGTGACAAGATTGATACCAAATGTTGAAAATTTGTCAGTGAAGACCCATTCCTCCCATTGAAAGTATTTGTTTGTTGTTCAGTAACTTTTATGCAACAGTTATTTTATTATTAATTAAGTTTTAATTTAAGTAATTAATATGCGCTTCTTAAGTTTTAAATACTGCATTTCACAACAGTTAGAAATTTAGTTCTCTTAAAGTGAGTAGTACCAGCTGTCAAAAAGACATTTAAGATGATAAATTTGTAAAAATTCATTATTAGGTAAGCAGGGGTCTACTCTAAGCCGAAAAACGTGGCAAGGGGCCTATGAGACAAAAAAGTTTGGGAACCTCTGGTGTAGCCAAACAATACGATCAAAAAGAAAAAAATAATAGGAGTAATTGAGAGAGGAAATTTATTTAGTCCATCTTTGGAAACAGATTAATTGATTCAAGTTTATAAAAATATATTTGAAAACTGATAATTGTCAAATTATCATTTGATATTCTAAAATTTAGCTGATTTTAAATCCTTTCATCCTATTCTGGGGCAAAAATGCTTTATTTTGGGTTCTGTAAACGGATAAAAATATTTCCTTGAAATTATAGGGAAATTATATTTTGTAGATATTGATTTATCGAATATCCAAAATTAGAAACAAACAAAATTTTCTGTTCAACCATTCATTAAATTAATTAAGTACTTTAATACATGTGCACCCCTATGTATATATATGCGTGTGTGTATTCATTAATTCTTTATATTGTAAGAACTAAATCTGTAAATACATTTTTAGAACTTTAATATGGCGGAAGTTGATTAGATCCACATATTTTTTCTTGGTTTAAGAAACAATTATAAGGATAATGAAATACAGTCCCTCTATTTAAGGGGGCACAGTATGATTCAATTGACAAAAATCGGTCAAAAAACCAAAAATAATTTTTTTAGCCTAAATTATTCTTTATATATTTTTCTACAAACTCCCAAAATTTGAAAGCTCTTAACTTAAAAGACGCAAAATTATGATAGCTTTTAAGTTCGTTTTTATTCACATCATTATGGCAAATCAAAATTTTAACTTACTTATCTCAGAAAGATAAAATAACTAGTTTGTCTTCATTTAAAATGCTAAGGCTTTTTTTTATTGTACCTAATGCTTTGAATTTTTTTACCTATTGCTAATAGTACATGCAACAAAAGTTAGTATGCATTTCTGAATCAAAGTAATACTTATGTTTTTTTTAAAAAATTGAACTCAGAATTCGTACATTTTCTTAAAGAATTTTGAATAAGCATTCATAAAAAAGAAGTATAGTACGAATACCAATCATGTTATCGCAGAACCCATACCATCTATTGTTGCACATGGTTTGACGTACTTGTAAAACAAATTTTATGCGTATATGTAAATTTTAGTAGGAGAAGTATCATTTTAAAATCACTTCAAAAATTTTAAGTTTTTTTCTTTAAAAAATTAAATGTCTAGCTTTTTATGAAATACTGAGTACAAAATCTGTTTTACATAGTATACACACTTAGGAGGCAACCAAAAAAATTTTGAAAATCCTTAAGTTAAATTTTTTTGCTTTAATCGTACCATTTCCCCTTAACGAATTCATTGGAACTAAACATTTTGTTCGTTTAATCAGGGTTATTCGTTATCCCGGGGTCCAAGCAATATACAAATTTTTTGTGTGCTTACCTTTTGGAAATTCTATAATAGCAATTACAGAAAACTCCCGAAGTTAGAACTTACACAAATATCATTCAACAAGTAAAAATATTATTACGCACCACTTAATTGGAAATTTTAAAATATTAACTTTTTTTTATGTTTGACAATCTTTTTGAATCCTGACTCGAAAGAGATCTTTTCGACTTTATGCAGAGAAGAAAATAATGTGACATTTACATCCTGTTGCATAAGGAATGTTTTCACAGGTTACAAATAATATAAAGCTTTAGAAAATGTAACAACTTTGACAGGAGTTATCAATTTCAAAGAATTGCTATTCACTCGCTCCGACAAATCAACAATTTCCTCGTCTTCAGTGGTGCAGATAGGTAGTCCGTCATCAAATGCAACATAATCGTTAAAATCTTAAAATATCTCCGGTGTTGTAGAGTGGGATAAGATAAGAAAGGAATTCCCTGTCCTATTCAAAACTCACATAAGTTATACTCATAACTCATCTGTATTTGTAAAGTCTAATAATAGTCTTCACCTCTTCCCGTCGAAATTTTCTGCTAACCAAAAAAAGTCTTTTTTGTTCCGAAAAAAAAAAAGGGATATGTCATTTTAAAAAAATCCGATTACTTCTAATGCAAACGAATAAATAAAAAACAGCTGTTGAAAAATTTAATAAAATCTGGGTTTTTTATTCGTTAAATAGAGGTTTGTTGCCTTTATTTTAATCCGGGAAAGAAAAAAAATTCGTTAACTTGCTCAATTCCTTAATCACAGATTCGGTAAATTGGGACCCCATTAAAGAAAGATAAAGTAAATTTAGTTTGTATCTAAAGTTTTGATAGTTGAAGTAGCAACTACTTTGCATTTAAATTGTAATTACTTTTGATAGTGTATGCTTCATTCAGTAAGGTAGCTTTGGAAAAAAGCGCGCGTGTTTGTGTGTGATCGTTCTTTTAGAACAAATAGATTTTTGTAACAACTTCGCTTTCTTTAAACGATTAAACTCTTTTTAATTAATTTTCAGTATTGAATAACGTTTCAATCAGTAAAAAAATATGCATGTAAAATCCCTTTTCTAAAGCATATATTTTAGTTTAATCCCGGAAAAAAATTCTTATATGCTGAATAAATAGTTATGAGCCTTCTGAATCTTTCCTTAAAAAAATAATTCATTAAAAATTTCTTTTAAAATTTTTTCCTAAATTCTAGAGATTGAGTTTTCAGACATAATGCAAAATTAAATATATTGATTAGTTTTATACACAATAGTACTTACTTTTAAATTATTTCAAGTTTTTTATCGAAAGATGTAACAATTCATCAAAAAAGAGAATAATAATCACATTCAGAGTTTTCATGATAGTTTATGCTTTTCGACAAACAATGATAGCATGAAGTATCACGCTTCTAAGAGATGTCACGTAACCAGAGTGCTATAAATATTGTATAAGCATTTGTATACTCATTATTATGTTGTCAAATATAATGAATGAATGAATTCATTCGATGTAAATCAATAATTCTGCTTCTATTGAACTGGCACTACAAACCTTCAATATTGATCGAAACTCTTGTAACTAATGATACTTAGTTAAGCTTGCTATGACTTATATTGAGTTTCCTAAGTCATATTGCGTTTAAATAACCACGTAACATTTCATAAAACAGTAAATTACTAAAAATTGGTAAATTGGTATTCAGTTTTTAGGGATAACATAAATACATTGGCTAAAATTTGTATTAGTTCTTAAATTTATAATCCATAGTTTTAATTATAACAAATAAAAAAACCCAGCAATATTTAAATTATCAAGTCTTGTGTGTATAGTCTTTTAAAGTATAAACTCAATAAAAAAATGAAAAAAATATATTGTATTCCAATAAATTATTTTGATTTTCTTTAAATAGTATTTAGCATTCATAATGATGGATTTTGTTGGTTTTTGCAAATTCTGCTGAATGAAAATTTTAAGAAATTAAAAACTAATTCGTACAATGTTAAAGAAGACTTTTTTCTACGTCATTGAATATTTTCAACATAAACTAATGGCGGGAAAACATTTTCATACTTTTTGATAATTCCTGCAACTTTAAATTAAAAATTTAATTAATTATGGGGCAGATTTTTGTTTTTACTAGTGAGATTAAAGTCTAAACCTCATATATAGCAAATTAATTAGTATTTAAAAATTTATCAGCTCTATAAAAAGTTTTCAAACCTTAGCGTAAATTGAAAATTGAGTAATGAGTTTATGTAATTTAATTAAAAAAACAATAAAATTTTAAGTTTATTGATTTTAAAAACCGTATTTCAAATTACATTAAGAGAGAATACGTGTAATAATGTTAATTCATTTTCGGTATCATTTATATTTTTTTCTGTTCGAATATTATACTTTTTTGCACTATTGATATAATTACGGATTTAATTTAAAAATGTTCTTATATATATATAAAGTTTAAAATATTTCATCAAAACTTTAAAATTTTGTTTTCTTTATTGTTTACAAATTTTATTAATACTTTTAAGGATGAAAATTATTATAAGTTGAAAAATTCGGCTTAAAGCAATGAAAGTATTAATATGCAATACTTAGAAAAGTCTCACGTACCATATTATTTTATTCTTAACTTATTTACTGGCTATACTCAAATAAATAAGGATTTATTTTTAAATCTTCACTTTAGGGTTTCTCATTAGAGTATGTTATATTACTAAGACAGTTTAATTTTGTCATGGTTATTTATGTCACATGTTTTCCTAATTCACATAATTAAATGTTCCTGAAAATGTTTTATCAAGTGTAATATAAATAAATCAACGTTTCACAGCAATGTATTTGAACAAGAAAGAAAAAGAAAGGGAAACCAACGCATATTTAAGGTGTTAACACAAATAAAAGCTTAAACAAAGCACAATGTTACCTGTAAGTAAAATCTTGAAAGTTTTTCAAAAGCTTTTCATTAAAACTTTTTTCTACAAATATTTAATCATTGATTACATTTAGTTTAATCTTTATGAGGAACTTGACTTAATACTGCTTGTTAACATTCATTGTCAATTAATGAATATTTTTGTCTGTGTATAATATGGCTATTTATGATAAAAAAAAATTCCACAATTTCAGTAAAATTGAAATGCATTTCTGTAGTAATTAAACTATAGCTTCTTTTTCACTTAACAAATTAAATCTGCCGTGTTTCCAAAAGTTTCCTTGCTTTCTAAGCTGGTATAAGGATTTATTTATATCAAACTTATTTTCTAAGATATTTTCGTGTAGTAGATATATTTCAAGGAAAATATTTCTATTAAAACTTTTCCCCATTTCTTTCTAAAGTAAAGAATAATACTTAATATCGTATTATTGATAATGTGGTTATTTTCAAACCTAATGCGTGAATAATTACAAAGACCAAAGAATAATTATTTTAATCTTTCTTGAACAAAATAACGGAGCCATTTATCTATATATATTTTAAAACATTAAATCTAAGACAGCTCCCATGAACAAATTGCTCCTGTTTTGAGTCACTGCGGTTTATTTACTTTTAATATTGAAAGGATTTACCTCTCTCTTATCTAAAATTAGTTTCCAATGAAAACAATTTTTGTTTTTAATTATCTCTCACGCACTTCCCTCGTTATTCTTCAGGTTATAGGACTTATAATCCATTTCTAAGGTTCTAGGATTTATAATCGATTCATTGTCCCTTATTTACTTTAGATACAGTGAAGATTATCTCTCGTCTAGAAGGTTTATAATGCGAATTTTCTCAGAAATAAGAGAGTATGAGGAAAACTCTCTCTCATGGGATTTCAGGAATAATTTCACCTTGTATTTTGGATTAATTAAGATAAACATTTGAATTATTATCTGAAAATATAACTATTTTGCTTAAGGAATTTAAAAAATATCATGTATATCAAATACAGCATTTTTGAAATGTTATACTTGTTATACATTTTTGTTTATTTACATCAAGGCTGCAAAATTATACTTTGGAGAAATATGTAAATGAACCAAATACTATCATTCTGTAAAACCTGTTCACAAGATTCCTCCTTGCGTAGAAATTTCTTAATTAATATTTGTATTATGTATTAAAAATAATATTTTAATACCTCTTTACTATTTATTCTTGCTTTATAGGTAGGTTAAAAATGGAAAAATAATAATGCCCTTAAACAAAAATTTACATAATGCTCAGATAAAACGTATCCTCAAATATTTACTACTCCAGAATCCTTCTGTAGTTAAATATTTGAAACTTTTGTGATAGTTTCCATGTGAAAATATTAAGTGTAATTTTTATCATTCTCATGATTTTCAATGTAAAACAGTCAAAAAGTCTTATACAAACAGCAATTTGATACATTTCGCTTATTGACTCTCTGAAATATTTTTTACGAACGAGAGGAATGCTCAAATGTAGACGTAATAAATATACTTGATTCATATAAATTATATTTAAAAATAATTGTATTTCGCTTTTTCTCATTATACTGCTAGCCGTTAAAACTCCAACTTCAGGGAAGGCAAAAAAGGCCTTATTTATTGTACGTATACAAGATAGTAGGAAGAAAACATGATTAAATTGGCAGACAATTTGTTGATAGCACAGTTGCCGCCTCTTGCAGCTAAAACGGCTCTAATCCTATTAGTCCCTTAATCTAACTAGACTTGAATGCTAAATACTAGCAAGTCATTCAATGCTGCTTTAAGTCTGTGCCATACTTTACAATCGGAAAGGTTGGAGAGTGGAGGAGGTTCAGTTTCTCAGCAATCCAGTCTTATCCAGTTGCTAAGAGACCTGAAGAACATTCTGGTACGGGGGCCCCAATCATAATCTATGTGTGAGAGGTAGGTCAAGACACGGCGGGCAACATGTGGTCTGGCGTTAGACTGCTGAAAGATGACGTTTACGAGGTTGAAGATAGGGCACAACCAACTGGTATAACGTTTGATAAATGTAATGTTCCGATTATTTAGATTACTGACGACGCAAACAAGAAATATTCTTGTCGTGTACCAAATGGTTGCCTATATTATTCCACTACGTTCGGGACATGTGGTACGATATAAAACTTAAACCGGCCAGTGCATTCGGCTTGGGGCCCCCTGAAACGGATAAGCCCATCAGAGATCTGCAGGCAGAATCGAGACTCGCATGAAAAAACGAAGTGGTGTCACTCCATTCCGGTTTTGTCATTGAACGCAGCACTGTTGCAGCATATCTCTGTGGTGTGGTATCAATGGTCACCACGCAGACAGTCCATGCTGTTGCAGATGTCGTTGCATTGTCCATGCGAATACTTGCCGTGATATAAACAAGACTCTTTTTAACTTAAGGTCTTTGATGAACTCAAGGTATAATTCTACAAGGCCGACTTCACAACATGTCTGCCCTCTCAAGGGTTGGGGAGAGATACCACTAAGATCATGAATGGTGTTGAGTATGGTCTTCCTATGCCCGTCGATTCCGTATTAGCCTGGCAATCGTCTGATCTGGACAATTGCGAGTAGAAAAATTGTGGAAAGACAAATCTCCTTCTTGATAGGTCACGAAAATGCCTCTATCGAATCCCGACACGTGCTGATAGCTGTCCTATGTGATTTCCGAATGATAAAACCATTTTCCCTTTATTCAAAATTTGAGATACCATTTCTCCCTTCCTATGTCACAGTTTCTCTTAAATATTGATCATTTGCAATCCTAACAACTTCTTCCTTTGTTTCAAATTCATGTCGCATTTTTTACGACCAACAATGCATTTTCAAAAGGGCGGATTTCCGCTTTGTAGAAATTCGTTTGACTGCGACAGTAATTTTTCATCAATATCTCGTATGATGTCAATTTGACAACGCATTAACTATTTTTCCTATCTCTAGATTCAGACTTTTTGAAGAAAATATATTAAATTGTACATGGAATTATTCCAATACATACCACTGGTACTTTATATGAGCCAACTTGACATTTCACATAATTTATTTGGAAAGACTTTGGTTTAAAAATATACTTCGTTTCTGAATAATCCCTCGTGGCTGGATATTAAAAACTAGATTTTTCATATTTTGGTTCGAATTTTTAAGTATGTTTAGCTTTAAACTTTCGTTTCCGAATTTAGTTTTCTGATTACTGTAAATTTTATTTCCTGCACGTTTAAAATTATTACTACTTGGCAAACTTGAACAATAAATGTAACTTACGAAAAATAATTTTTTGCATTCATGTAAATTATTTTAGTTTTTACCACTTGTTCATGATATAATTATTTCTTCGTATTTTTTACATATTATATTCATACATAATACAATAAACAGAAAATAAATTATTTATTTATATGCTTATTTTAATAAAAAATAATTTTTGCTTAAGTGGATAAATCTTTCATTATAAATATATTAATAAGTAATACTTACCATATGAAAATTCTTATTATTTTTTACTTAAAACTAAATGAATAATTTATTTTTGAAATTATTAAAAACAACTAACAATTTTTAGCAAATAAAAAAATAGGCAGTTAAGGCGATATGGTACCATCTTCACAATTTTTTTTTATTTTTAATATTATTGATATTTGGTTTTAATTGTATTTCATAAAGGTTAATATTTAATAATAATTCCAAAAAATTTTTTTAATTGTTGCAAAATGTTTGTAAAATTTAAATTATTTTAGCTTTTTTAAGCATTTTTAAATCCCTAAGGCGTTTTTAAATATATCTCTTTTCTTTCAAAAATATTTTCTAAGTGCCTTATAATATACTACATAAAACTGTGCATGGGTTTTTTTTTCTGTTGCTGCTCTTTAATTTTTTATTAATTTTTTTATAGTTAAACTTCCAAAAATTCCCAAAAAAACATTAGTTTTGATTTTGAAATTTTTTAGAAAAAGTACTAAACATGTTAGAGCTAATTACATGCACAGTTTTACAAAACATACATTTCAGATCATGTATAAAAAATTTCAAACCCATACTTCAATTATCAAAGAAGCTCTAGGGTTTTGAATAACAGTATGTGCACAAAAATTCAACATGGAGAAATATGAGTTTGAAGTTTTCATTCCATGAATAGCATGATATAATATTCATCGAATAGTCTGAAACTTTTATGAAATGTTAATTAGCTTATTTAAAACTGCTTACCATAAAAATTGCACAAATGTAGAACAATTAAACAGTATACTGCCATAATGAATACATAGAAAAAAATGAATGAAAGATCAATATTTCATAAAACTTTATCTTAATAATTATAATAAAAAAAATACACACACTTCAGAGCTAATTCCATGCTCAGAGCTAATGCACAACATCTACAAAAGCAGTTTGTGCCTTTATTTCTTATTTCCATGATTTTAAAAGCCTTCACATTTTAAATATTGTACACGAATTAAAGCAAAATCAAATAACAATTTATAGGTAAAATATATCAAAATCTAAGAACTGTATATGAGCATTTGTTTAAATAAATATCTTAAAATATTTTAATAATAAAAGTGTTGAATCTCGCGCACATGGGATATATATATATCACCAAAAACAAATATATAAAAATGGGAGAGTTTTTCTATTCTTGCGAATTAGATTCTTAATTATCTGAGTTATCAAAACGAGATTTAATATTTGTGCGTTGGGAGAATCCGTTTTTAAGTTTTAATTTCATTCATGATAATATCATAAAAAGCACGCACAACTTTTAAATTTTGACGAAATCCATTTGATCTTCAGTAAATAATTCACAAACTAGAATTTTTGCATGAATTGCACAATTCTTTCTTAAAATGATTTATTACTGCATATATAATGTCAAGAACATTGATGCGCATTAGAAAAATAATTAATACATTTTTTATCAGGCTCTTTTCTAGTAGATAATCTGAAATGTAGGCGTGGTAGTTGCTGTTTAGCATCAAACATTGCGCCATTACTTAATAAAAAATGCAGGTAAATCTTAGAAATTTTGCAGGCATATTTATAAAGATTCGGGGTATCAAATAAGCCAATAAAATTTTTTCGACAGTTCAATGATTTTTAGGGTACCATATCGCCGTAAGAAAGAATGAGTGTAAAATATAAACTGCTTGCAATTCTTTATTATACTTTTATTTACCTGAGATCCCAGTTCAGCTAAAAATTGTCGAAATACTTCATTTCTGAAATATAAAATAGCAAAATCCTTTTTTTTAAAATTCTCACAAGTTGAGTTTTCTCCATTCCTTATTAAGCTATATTTTTTAGATGTAGTCTTCTGTAAGACTAAAGTAGAAAAGTGATTCACTGAATTCCTTGATGCAAGGCTGTCTTATGTTCTTTGAAACATACATGGTCCTTTGGGAAGAGTAAATCTTGTCATAACTTAATGCTGTCTTGGGATTTCTTGTCTCAAGAGGTATAAGCTACAAGTTTCGTCCGTGTCGAATAAAAGCAAGACAATAATTTACTGTTATATATTTCATCGAGAGTGGATTTCGATTCTATCTTATAACTTGCTCGACAATTGGAATGCTAATGTATATCAAATAAAACTATTAGGAACCACATATGCAGGTGAAGAGTAATGTCTTTGATTATCTGAAACACTAAATTCAGTAACATTTTAATTTCACCACAGCTGTTGAATCAAAAATGATGTTTTACTTCTTCGTACCTTAAGTTATATTGTTGCAACTAAATTCTCTTATTAGAGATTAATTAATTTTTAAATTTCTTTGTATGTAATGAAATTAAATCCAATATTTGAATTATTAACATACTATAAAAGTAAGATAGTTTACTATAGATTTAAAGCTGAATTACTTTTCTATTTTAAATATTATATATTTATAATCTTAAGAAATGAATTAAGGTATCTGACTACCTTAAAATTGTGGATTGTACCAAAAATTGACGATTTTTTTCAGGCCATCTAATTACCTTTATAAAAATAACAAGTTTATTATTTTCCGCTCACAGGAAAAAAACTGCAAGTGTTTTAGTAAAAGCAGATGTCATTACTTTAAACAAGATGTCATACTTTAAAACGTGTTTTACTCGAAATGTATTTTTTTGAAAATGCTCAAACGGGGCCAGCGACTGCTAAAAAAGTTTTGAAAATAATTAACTGAAATGTTTTGTATATCTTCTGTATAATAGTAGAAGTGTTTTAACCTTCAAATTTATCAATAACTGTTTTATTACAAAATTTACAGTCCCTCATGTGAATATAATCACTATTTTTTAAAGCAATTTCATATAATAACAAAGTTAAAGTTCTCTAATTTTTGTAAAAATTAAAATATCTCTTATTCCGAAGGTCATTTCAAAGTTGAATAACATAGCAACACAACAGAATTGAAAAATTGAAAATTTGTTTACAAATTTTTGGTACAGAATGGGCCCCGTTTATGTTATTTTTGGTAAATTTTTACCAATTTTTTCCCATTTTAGTAATAATGATTTCTTTTTCTCTTCTTAATGTTAGCATATTTTTCTTAAAATGTGCTAAGCAAATCCAAAAACCACAAAAAAATCTCCATATCTCCATTTTTTTTTAAAAAAAAGTTGTCGTAAGTAGTCGGTTACTTTAAGCATGAACACATTAATTATTTTGGATTAGCAATAAAGTTATTTTCTGATTGATATAAAAAATGATTTCAAAAACTGAACATTTCCAATATATTTCTAATTTACCAATTTAGAAATCATTTTTCCAAGTCCCTTTCTTTTTTCGATCTAATATTTCTAAAACAATATGCGTACGTGTGTGGAGTAGCTTTTAGAACCAAATTTGTTGCATTATGTATGTAACGAATCTATGGAATTCCCTATAACATCACATGGAGAGGAATCTGACTGTCAACGAATACTGAAACTTAGAGCTGGAATGGAACCTTTTCTTATTCAGAAAGTTGATTTCCTGCAACCAAGCTTTGACGTCGTAACTGATGTGATGTAAAAGAGCATCAAGTATCTTACCACCTTTTATCTAACTTCGATGCTAAACTGCACATGCTTAGTCCCGTTAAATCCACTTTTTTGCGTCATTAATTGCTGTTCATTGACTTACACAAACACTCGCACATATTCCATTTTTCCTCTGATATTTTGTATTAACTTTTTTTTGAATCATAAAAAATACATGTTATATTAATTTTTTTTAATATACGATTCTCCATCCAAAAAATTTTATAAAACCAACAAGTAATAAAACTTATTCAAAGATAAAATAATGACAGATGTATTGGCTTTGTATTTGGATATAGTTTTAATAGCATCAGGTTTAGTTTTACGTTATTCTTCGTATGTAACTGTTATTCTTGTAGCGAACAGCGTTTTGACAAAAATAAATTTCTGTATTTAAGCATTAAAATATTAATAAACTTAAGTTGTTTTAAATTCTGTATCTCATATATGAGGGTTCAAGTTGGGACTGATTGGGAGAAAAACGTTTTAAAATGTATTATCGCTTCTAATAACGTGGAGAAAAAGCGTATTTTAAATTGTTACAAAATGATTTCTGCTTTAAAGATGGCGTTCGATTCTACAATGAAATTGTTTTGTACAAAAATTCATCTGCAGAGGTTTGAACAAAATTTTAAAGAAAGAAAACAAGAATGGATAATGAAGAACTAGGAAGACGAGATAAAGTAATTCGATTAACACGAATATAATTTTTAAAAACAAATTTTTCGTTGAGCCAATTTTTTTATTTTTTATTTTTACACTGTTAATTAGATGTAATTAAGCATTGTTTATGTATATAGTTGTCATTCTGAAGTTATAAAATTACCTTAAAAACGATAATATGTCAATGATGTTACATTAGATTCATTATCACCGAGTTATTTCTTAACGTAAATAAATTTTTATATAAAATTTTTATTTGTTATTTATTAATGAAAATTTGATATCTGTAATATTTTTATTGTAATATATATTACGATTAATTTAGATGAAAATTGTTTCCTCAAAATCTTTTTTACTTTAAAAGTAATATTTAGTATAATTTAAAGAAAATAATATTATTTTTGTGTAAAACTTGATTTATAAACTGATTAAAATTCAATTTTATAATTCTATATTTATATATAATTCATCATTGACGAATATATTTAAGTTAAATTTAGATGTATGAACATTTAATTTTTATCGCTTAATTAATAATTTAATTGGTAGTAATAATGTTTGATTTTTTGGCGGCATGGGCAAGTAATATTTAATATTGTAAATCAATAATATCAAATTTAGTTTCTCTTACATAAATATTATTTCGAAATACAATTCAATTTTTTTATGATTTTGTCTCTGTTGCGTTGATAGCAAGTATTATATCCTAGAAATATATTTATAAAACATTTATGATTTTAAAATATTATTAAGAAATGTGTTTTATATTAACATTTCAAAATACCATGTCTTGAAAAACGCTTCAAGGCAAAATCTCCAAACATTCATTTTCGAATTAGGAATACAGAAAAGATTGATACTTTAAAGGTTATCGAACTGAAAAATTTGATAATTGAAAATTGAAATAAGAAACGTAAAAGGAAATATGAAGGCAATCTAGAGGAAGTAAAATACGAAAAAGAATAAGAGAAAAGAAGGCACATAAATATGAGTAAGAGTATGAATTATCGAAACTTAAATTAGAAAAGCTAAATAAAACAATTATGTAAGCTAAGAATTATCACAATGAAAACCTGGGGAAAACTATAATCTCGAGGCCTAGATTAGGTATTAAAAATTTAATGTAAGAATTTTATACCATGAAAAACAAAATTAGTCCTTACCTTACTTTGTTTTGAGCGTCAGATACAAACAGCAGATGTTGCAGAAAATTTTAGGGTCTCTTACGTAGATGTTCTACTGCCGAATTATACAGTCCAATTTGTTATTAAAGATAACGACCTTGTAGACGATTAGAAATACTTCATATATTTCCTTATTCAGCGATTTAAAATGACTTCGGAGAAATGTAGATAACTTTTTTGTAAATCCTACCAAAAGCCCACATAATTGATTAAAGCAATTAAAAATTAGCTTATGTAGATATACGACTTGGAGGTTGAAAATTTTAAGCACTTATATCAAACTTAATAATTAGCTATCAATTTAAACGAAAAGTTTTATCAGATGTAAGACGTCATTTAATTGGTGATTGGTCGTATAAAAACCCCAGAATGAACTGAACACTTAAATGAGATGTCTTTGAGAATGAGTATTAAAAATTGAGCTCCATTCCATATTGAGGATTAGAGAAAATATATTCTATTTATAGAAAAGTACTGTATATAAAACTCTTTTAAATTCATACAATACATATCAAACAGTATTTTACCATAAATTGAAGTTTATTGCATTTTTAGATAACAAATATATTTTGTAATTTTTTATTTTGAAATTTTAATCTTCTAATTGATTTAATTTTCATAACAGAAATTACTCTCTCTACTCACATAAAAACTAATTTTTGAGTGCTAAAATTAAAACTTACAATCAAGGCGAGTTAGGGCTAATATTTATCCACTAAAATAATAATGTTTTGTTCACTGATACTTAGCCGTAAACATTTCTTTTTCAGAAATTTTTGTCGGAACAAATTCTTGTAATCTGACATTTATTTGTAAGAAAATTGGCTTTAATGAATATTATACTTTTAAAATATTTTCTTGAAAAATATCCTTAATGAACAAAGATTCGTTAGATTAAAAAAGTAAGCATACATTTTATGCTATAATTAACTGAAAAATTCTTTTTAATACAATGATAGTGAAAGTAATCGATAAATATCTCATTTTCTTCTTTCTGTGTTCAACTCGGATTTTTTTCTAATTAATTAGTCGGATTTTTGGTTATTTGAATCTTTAAAATTAATTAAAGTTGACTAGGAATTAAAATAAAAGCAACTTTGGAGAGTTTATAATAAATCTTTTTCTAAATAATTAGAGTCTGTTCACTTTCCTCGCATTTAGTTTTTTCTTTGCATCAGAGTAAGTTTCTTATTTCCAATGCATTGTAATTAATAAGCATAAAGTTTCAGTAAAATTATTATTGAATTTTAATATTTTCTTTAAAAAATGCTCTTAATTTTAATGAGCTGATTTTTTAGATTTTACCTTTTAACGTCATTTTTTTCATGTGGAGGAGAAATGACGAGGTCCGTCGCCGAAAGCCCTCGTGTAGCTGAACAGTGCGACGTTAATATTCACTCACTCACTCATTTATGCCGATGAGAATTTTATTGATTATTACATTTTACAATTTCAGCTTTGGAATTTTTCATTTTTAACTTTCAAGCTAAAAATTGTTTTTCCTCTCTATGAGACATGTGTTTTTTGATAATTAGTATCAAAGTATAATCAAATAGTACTTGATAACAATTATTAAAATAGCTATAACTCAAATAACTTAACAATTGCTTTTTAACTATTAGAATAATTACATTAGTAACCTACATACAAATTTGAAAAATTATCTTTAAAAGTAAGATACAGAATAAATTGTCTTTAAAATGTATGTTTTAAAAATATGTAATAATGTATGTTTTAAAAGTATGTTTAATGTATGTAAAAAATGTTTAATGTATGTAATGTATGTTTTGAATGTATGTTTTGAATGTATGTTTTAAATGTATGTTTTAATTAATAATAACCTCATTTAAAGCTTTTATCTTATTAGACTTTCTCAGCTTGTACCTCACAGTTTCATATGAAATTACAAACAGGAATTTTTACATCTCTATTACTTCAGTCTATTTTTCATTACAAAAAAAATTGAAAAAAAAATTCTTAAAGAAATTTATTTATTTTAAAAGGTTATTTTTATTGTTTTTTTTTGTTCTATTGTTTATTATTCTAAAGCTTATTTATTTAATTTCAATAAATAAAAAGAAACTTTAAGAAACTACTCAATGTTTCAACGAATTTATTGCTTGAAGAAAGATTAGATGAATATTTGATCCTCATTATAGTAAATGATATTTGGTGGAAAAAGTCAGACACATGCGTTTAGAGCAGTAAAAGAATAATCATATTAAAATCTACAACATTTGCATAATTCATGAATTCTAATGTCGCAATGATTGAATTCTTACTATTGAATAAATAAATAATTTAATTTACATTCTGATAACCTTGTAAGTGGAAGAAGTTTGAGCTATACTAAAGAGTTCGTTTAGTTCGCTATTTTTAGTATTTATGTGTTTTTTGCTTAGTAAAACTTGACGCCAAGATATATTTCTAGTATTTTCAACCAATATTGCTGTACTAAAAATAGTTTTATTGAGGAAATATAATACATTCCTAAATTAAATGATAAACGATAAACATTTAAACCTTTTTTGAATAATTTGAATTTTGAACGTTGAAAATGAAACAATAGAATATCCAAATTTTATAATTATGGCTCGAATGTAAAAATATATTTATCCCTTGAATATTTAGAATATAAATAGAATTTATAAAATTATTTTCTACAGATATATCGTTTATATTTTATAAAGATATTCTTATTGAGTAACATCAACAAAGTAATTATATAGAAATATCTTGTTTTTCTACAAAGTAAGCAATTTGATCATAAAATAAAAACATACAAGGTAAAATCTTGGATGAAATAACGTTATTTTCCAGAATCTAGTGGTGACAGTATCAAAATTTCATAAATGCTGCACTTTAAATTAAACTTAATAAAATATTTCGCGAAAACTTTGTATGGAAATACTGCAAATTCTCAAATAATGAAGTCTGCGAATTAAATATCACTAAATCTAATATGTTTAATCAAAAATATAAATTTTAAAGTAGAAAAGAAATATTTTGCTTCCAGAGATATTATTTTTAGAAAACAATAACGATGTTAACTACAGAACAATTTTGTAGAAATTATGTTAAATATATGCAAAAAAAAAAAACTATTTCAATTCATAGGGTGAGCTTTTCTCCCAATTTTGTGTTTTTCCGAAATTTTGTTGATTTGAGTGAAGGACTTTACCAGAGAGTTACGAGTAAATGACTGGAAAATATCAATATCAATATCAAGGACAATGGATATGATGGCAGAATATTGTTGAAGCTCACATAAAGCCAACACTGATGTGAATGCAAAAAAAGGCTGGGTTAAGTAACTAATCTCTTTTAATACATAATTTTTGAACCCTTTTTATTGTATGTTAAAATCTAAACAATTAGCTTTCCAAAACTAATCTATTTATCGTTAACTTAAAACGCTTTGAGTTAACGATTTTTGAACTATTTTTATTGTATCACGTTAACACACATATCATTAGCTTTCCAACACTAATATATTTATATATATTATATTAACACTAATATATTATAATAACTCAAAACTTTTTGAGCATATGATAAATAGAATCGGAGTTATATCAATTTAAAAATTACATTATAATTGTTGACTTTATCGAAAATACTTATCAAATATCATATAAATTATTGGAAGCTCGATGAATTTGAGCTATTTTGCAGTAATTTCATTTTTTATGGTGATAAAAGCAACCACTAGTATTTAAATAACTTTTCGTGATTTTCTGGAAACAGTAATGACAACTATCCCATATTGTTTGCATCTCACTTTTGAAAAATAAAATATCTATCTCTTGTAAAAATAATGCTGTATATGTACTTTCTTCGGTTAAATAAACGTTATTATTTTCCTAAATATTGGTAAATACTGTGTCTTCTTTTTTAATATTAAAATGGAAGAACAAATGTACGTCGTATACTCCTTTTGGGATGGAAATTCCTATGGTATTAGTTACAATACTTTAAAAAGGGTTGAATGTGGTATATATAATTTTTGAAAATATGATTCTTTTAAAAAATATTGTATGCTCAAAACTTGATTTTTCAAAAAATTACTCGGTTTCTCTATGAAATTCGAAAAGTATATTTTTTCTGCTATTTTGATTTAATTATTTGATTCTAGAATTCATGCGTTTTTTATTTATAGTTATTTTTGCTATACGGTATTAGCAAATTTGACAAAAATTAACGCATAATTTATAAGATGCCCTATATAACTTTTTCACATTTCAAAATTTTTCTTAGATCTTAATGCAACCTTTTCATCAATACGTGAAATGTGTATTACAAAAAATAAATTCGGCTTTATGCAACATTGTACAGACTGTTAAGCACATTGAAACATATATATTTCACTAAATTTTGACAAAAATTCTTTACTTACCTGAACTTTATTAAGTAAACGCAGTATTTTTGTCTTATTTTTAAAATTTGGAACCATAACCTTAATAAAATGAGGAGGAAGCAAATTTGAATGATTTTGCTTCTTTTCTTTCTTTCTTTCTAAGAAAAAAAGACACTCCGAACTTTATTACATATTCTTATTACAAATCTTAATGTCCGTTTGAAGGATAAAAGGAATTAAAAGTCTCGTTTGTACTTCTAATTTCAGTAATTATAATTGTTAACTAATTAGGGGACAGACATAATAGATTTTTATGAAGATTTCAGCAATATATTCAATAATTAAAAATTACATATTTTGTGAATGGAAATAATTTTTGGTAAGAATCGAGATAAAATATTTTTAACAATTTTTTTATAAAAATTGCTTTTAGTAGAGAAATTTTTGCAAAGACTTTTCTTAAATCAAAAGAACAAATACTGTCAAGTCATATAATTTGGGTAAATCTGAAACACAGAATTAAATTGCTTATATAGTACTTATATAGTACAGCTTTTCAATTTGCTAAGTTTAGTTCCACTGTAAAAGCAGCACAAGAGACTATTTGCTATGGTTATTTATGCTTAAAGCCATGACTAAACTGCACGTCTAGTCTGGCATTTTTCTCTTCTCATTTTCTAATTATGTCATATGAAAATTACATTTCATTTAGCATTAACTTGTCGAATAATTATCAAACACAGTAGTCTAGTGAAATCCCCAGTTGTCATCCTTTTCCTATTGTTAAGCCTAGAATCGGTCGGTCAGTCTACTATGACCCATAAATATGTCATAGTGAGATAATCACTCTTGATTTTAACGAGTGCAGACAAAATTATCAATAAACCTAGCTACAAATATCCACATGTTTACATGCACAAATTTTAGATGCTTTACTACATCTATAGTGGAGTCTAGTTCCCATATTCTACCTTTGCCGTCCAAATCAATTTCTAAGTGTAAGCACTACTTCGAGTTGCGTCATTAATAATAAACATCTCTTGAATTTTAGTACTCACCATTGCATACAATTTATGGACATTCATTATAGCTGAATGAAACTCAGTCACTCATTTCGCGTTCTACATAGACTCGTCGCAAAAGGAGAGCTCTCAGAGGATTTGAAAGCCTCTGGAAAATCTACGCCTTAGGAGAGACAATATCTACCTTACATTTTGACTACTGGCAAGATTTAAATTACATTGCACGTCGACAGGAGTTGTCACGCAGGGTGAATTAAGGAGTGGCCGAGTGTATCTGAATCCAGCAACCATTTTCAGGAGGGTTGGCTGAGTAAATAAGGATGAAGATGTAGATTTCTCCAGAAACGGTACACATCACTGAAGGTGGAAATTCGGTTTTGGAAGTGACGGGTTTGGAGAGAAAGTAAAGAAGCGTGCTATTGAAAACAAATCGATCGTTGTAAGGTTAGATGCTAAAACTCCAGTGATTTTAAAATGTATGCAGTTTTGAGGCGCTCATGTTTATATGTATAGCAGTGACTTTATACTACAATTTACCTTACAAATATGTTATTTACATGTTACTTTTATTTTTATATTTTTCAACTACATCATTTATATATTAGCTGTGTGTGAAAGATATCACTTATTACTAACCCATTATTTTAGTATTAAAATTGGTAACGCGTGATATATTATCAAAGTTAGTTTTTCTTTTTTAATTTTTCAAAATTTATATTCTAGTGAAATCTTTTAGCAACGAAGCATTCAATCAATTCATGGTGTTTCGCATTGGATGGCCAGCAGTGTGTTCAGTTAGTCTATATATAATTCCTATACATTCAAACTAAATGTTCATTTTCGTGTTAGCTTCAAAAATAACTCCTAAAATTCCAGTTAAGTTCAGGTTTAAATTTTTGTGTCTCATTTTAATTGATGCTAATATAAAACTAATCCAAAATCATTTAAGCATTTACTCTAAAAAAATCATTTAAGCAATCAAAGTGTGAAAACATTTTTTTTTCAAGCATTAAATTAATTCATGTAAACAATTCTCAAAACCAAACATTAGTCAAGCATTAAATATAATACTGTACTATTAAACACAAGAAAGCTGTCATTAAATTGAGTTCTAATATTACATGACCTATAAATCATGCTAACTACGGCCTTACAGCCGTATAATGCTTCTTCGAAAAGATCATGATGCATTTATATGATGTCTGCAATACCCGATGCCACATAAAGAAAAGAATAACTTTATGAGAAAATTTACGCAAATTAGATGCAGATTAGGTGGGTCCTGTTTATACTTCAGTGATGAAAATGTTCATATAGGAAATTCCAGGATAAACAAAAAATTTGAAGTATATTTCCAACATCACAATATTGAAAAGCTCATTTAATAAATTTCACGAAAATATAAATGCAGCACGTTATTCCAGAAGAAGAGAGAAAAAAAATAACTCTGTTGATATCTATCTCCTCAATCAATACTTAACAATTCATTTATAACGACCATTGAACTGAAAAGTTGTTTTGACAATTTAAAAGGGTTACCATGTATTGAAAGAAACGTTTTCCGAGAGAGAAGCTTGTATTTAAAATTAACTTGTCAGAGAGAATTATGAATAAACATTTCAAGAAAGATGGTATGCTATTATTTTTCACTGATTAAATTAAGATTAACGAGTAAAATGAAAGAAATGTATAATTTGCGCGAAAGCATTATATGCTAATTTTAATGAATTTCTAAGGCTTGTTAAAAATAAAAAGAGTTAATTGATTTTAAGAGTATTTAAGTTCTAAATAAAAATTTCTCTTTTTTTCTCTTGTGAGACATTTTAGTTTTTCAATATTCTATTATTAATTACTTCAAACATAGCTTGTTATATATAAGTAAATTTAACGTACAAATTTATCTTTGCTTTTTATTTTGATGTAGTTAAAGAGAAATAGGAATTTTTGGGACCAACGAAACATTATTGTCTGAAATATACTTCTCATTTTTTATATATTTAATTTATTTTCTTAAAACCCAATCAATATATAGTATTTTTAAAATAATCTGATGTTAATTAAGTTGTTACGCTTATGTGTGCGTCCTATTCAAATATTTGAAAATAAATAAAAATTGCATTGTTCAGACAATTGAGATTGCTAAAAGGGTTTCTACGTTTTACGTTTCTTACAACATTATTATTATTAAACAAGTTATTTTTCAATCATATTCAGAACAGTTTTTTTTTTCAATTTTTGAAAATCATCTTCTTTTTAAATAGTATTATTTTGATTCAAATTCATTCATAGTTATGAAAAATTTGGCAAAGATTTTAAAGGAATCAATTATTTCGATTGGTTAGATTGAATTGAATGGGTGACTAATTTATGTGAAGCTACTATTGATGTTGAAAGATTTTCAAAAAGTAATATAGATTAAAGATTTGAATCAAAAAGAATTTTATTAGGTGGTTATGAATTGCCTATATCTCGCTTATAGAAATTCTATTATCATAATGCATTGATTTTTATCGTGAATATATTGTGGTGTTTGATGAGCACAGTAATGCAATACATGGGAGTAATCGTTAATAGAATGACTGTATACATACACATACCTCTTTACAGACAATATTCAGAAGGAAAGTGACTGTGTTTCTTCGATTCCCTCAAAATTACAGATTTAAAAATATTGTAAATAAAAAAAGGGAAGAAAAATTTCAGCAAAAAAAAAAAAAAAATGTCTTACGTTGTAATTATTTAAAAGAGCTCTGAAGTCGTGCCCACATGCTCTATTGATGCTAACCAATGATTGTATACATTCAAATTTTTTGTCAATGACGTAATAGCTTGATCATACACGCGCAATTATTAAACTGAAATTATTGCAAAAGTAATTGCTATGATTAAAGAAAACAAATAGACTGTTTTTAAAAGACAAAAGCATTGGAAAATTAGAAAAAGGGCGATCCAGACCGATTAGGGTTATAAATATTGCACATTGCATAATTCCCTAGCTGTGTAAACGATATGAAACCGATGGAGACTTTAGTATTTACATATTATACCATGGACCAATTTCCCCAAACAAAAAGACATCGCCAATTCAAAAAATGTTGCCAATGGTTTCATCGTTTTTATCACTGTGTTTGAACCGGCGCAGGAACAATTTGCACTATTAACTGTATACCGTGGCATTTGAGGATGTCTTTTGATTTGACAAAATTGGTCGACAATATAATACGTAAGCACCGAAATGTTCCTATACAAGTTATAACAGGTCAATCGAGAGTAATAACACAGCGTTTCTCAAACTGTGGGGCGCGCCCCTATAAGGGGGAGTGATAACTCTACGAGGGGGGCGCGAGCATATTGAAATGTCGAAAACAAAAGATTATTTAAAAAAATATTAATTTACTAAAAGTATACAAACAAAATACATTCTGACGTAATAAAAAACAAAATACATTTACACTGATATAATACATTTATAAATGAAACAGTACTCTGTACAATGTACTTTATAATTAGTTCAAAAATAATCAGTTAAGAACAAGTTTGATAATTACCAGTGACTCCATGAGCTTGTATTAACACTCATCTTGATAATGTGTACAGTTTATAATTAATACCTTAACCACCGATTAAAAGTTACGTGATTCGCTCCCTAATGCCACCCTTTTCCAAGTAGATACATGAATGTGATGTTTTTTTAGAAGGGGGAAGCAAATTCTGTGTGTGTGTGTGTGACTTAAGTAATTCCTTCGCAAACACTTGTCTTGAGGTCTTTTTATTGCAGGAAAAATGTTAGGGATAGCACTGCACAGAAAAGATCGCACTTCGGAAAGACGTATATATACGTTCAGAACATTAATGTTTTGGTTAATCGAGACGTTTATATATACGCCGGTGTCACTAAAGAGGTTAAAGAATAGAGGTAGCTTTAGCGTCAAAGAATAGTATTATTGAATTCAACATACGTTTATTGTATGGAGGGGGGCGCGATGAAAATTATGATTGAATACTGGGTCGCGAATATTGAAAGTTTGAGAAGCACTGTAATAACAGGTAGAGAAAAGACAGGTTTATTTCCATAACTCCGTGATGAAACCAGATAGTATGTGTCATACTACGCTTTTGGAATAACGGGAACAATGTTTCCTGGGCAAACAGCTAACAAAAGCTTCAAGGAGAAAAGCGCGGCCCAGTTATTTGGGTGCCATTGATTTGTGTGCAAAAGATGATGTGTTTTCCGAAGTAATCGAGAACATCGGAATTGAACGGACAATCAGTATCCCGAAGGGGACATATTAGTGCGAACAGGCATAGTTGTTAGACACACGGTTTTCATATTTTCGGAGGACTATAGTATAGATGAAATTTTGGAACCTCCTGTTTGTCTTTGACGAGGTGCATGAATTTACAGTTTTCCTTCATGGATGGCAGCGTGACACCACACCATTTTCTCAAATGATAGAGAGAAATATCTTAATATTAAAGCTATCAAGAAATGTATTGACTAACAAGATCCTTAGACTAAAACTCGATGGAGCATGTTAGGGAAATACTTGGGCAGAAAGTTTTAGCTCATTAAACATCTTTCAAGGAGCTTAAAACCATTCTTTTACAGGAACGGCATAGTCTGTCACCATTATTGGTCGCCATTATTGCACGGAACATTGTTGTGACGCTTGTATTCACGAGATAATCACAATCCTTATAAGCAAATGTTATCAATTTGTTTTCTTTTTTGCAGCGACATCCAAATTTACTTTTTCCCATTTTGTGTCATCTGCATAAATAATGCAATAAATTTACTTTTACGCATGCTGTAAATGTTCTCTTTCTTTTTAATATCTTTATAATTAAGTGTGCAAAATTCCAATCAATTATGTATTTTTTTCACCTTACATAAAGGAATAACCTTTGAAATAACCTTAATTTTTCTTTTGAACACCAATATATAATTCTCTCTATAATAAGAACTTTTCAACCAATTATATAATAAAATTTACATACTTCCTAAATTTTAAGCTTTAATTATTAAGCCTGAATATATAAATGTGTTTAAAAAATACTTAAAATATACTGAGAGCTCTAAAATACCTTCATAAGGAGTCTAATAATGTTTGTGTGATTTAAATGCATTCCAATATATACTGGAATATGTTTTCATAAAATTAAGATATTAATCGAATGAAAGCCAAAATGAAGTTATATATATGTCTAACCTTATAAAATCAAACGAGATGAAATTACAAATTTCATTTTGACAATAATAATTTTGACTTTGACAGGTTATTAAACTAAACCCAACAGTTTTTGCAACGTGGATATAACTAATACTGAAATAAACTTATAAAATCAAACTTGATCTTGAATAAAGTTCAAGTAAAATGTTTCAGCCTTTCCAACGACAGTCTAATATATTCACGAATTTTTCGTAATTTTACATTACTGAATAATATTTCAAAAAAATACGAAGTAGGGTCATTTTAACAGCAATTACTTTAACTTTCAAATAAAACTTGATTTCAGTTTTAAATTAATATAGATGATCATTTATAAAAGATTTGATTATAAAAGGCTTTAGTGTGCACGTTTAGAATGTTGGAGAAATAAAAGAAATGAAATGGATTTGACATTGTTTTTCTTTAATTTACCAAACCTCAGAAGTATAAAATACCACGTCAAGATTTATTATATGGTTAAAGCCTGACATGAGAGACTTAAATACATCAGATAAAAACATACAGAATTACAATTTTATTTTTAAATTTCTTTTAAATATAAAAGTTTGTACGGGAAATTTTTTATCGTATTTGAGTTAAACTAATTTGATACTTCAATTAACTTCGTAGATCAAAATATTTAACTGATAAAGATGGCCTAAAGAGTAAGTACTGAAGGAAAAACAACTTAACGTACTTGTTAGAATCTAAGTCATACCCCCCCCCCCCATTGTTAATGCTATTGAAAATGGGGTGCAGCTTATTATCTAGGGCGAAAAAATTCATTATAAAAATTGAGTTTCCACGCCTTTAGAACAATTTCAGTTTCATGTATATTTAAAAGTTTTTAACTATGGTAAAATAAATTAATTAATCACTTCGCAAGTTCTCGTTTTAGCTTTTTTTTTCTTTCTTATTTCGTAAATATCGGAGATTTATAATTCTCTTTTACACTATTTTTTTTCACAAAAATTATTAGAGAATTTAGAGTTAGGCTTAAAATCGATGGTGGCTTAGAGTGGAATAAATACAGTATATACAATCAAGATTTATAATGAACTCAATGTAAAGAGAAATTCATTTTGTATGATTCCATTAAAAACAATTAATTTACATAAAAATATTTACTAATAATCCATGTAACTCGTGCGAGTAGAGTCTAAATAGCATTTCAGTATTATTTACATATGTATATATGAAAGGAAAAGGAAATAAATAAGTTTAATCAAAATTCAATTTAATGTTATATACAAAAGCCATCTAATTTTACAATACTATAAAATATCTTTCAAAAATAGTTATTCTTAAAGCTATTTTAAATTTATCATATTAAGGTATCCGACCAGGTTAAAAAAGTGCTTGATGTTTGGGCCATTAGGTAAAAAAGAAAAGTAACTTTTGAGAAATAAAAGGACTAATACATAAAACTAGAGAGTTTTTTAAGTTGTTTTTATATAGATTTTACTTTAACTTATAAAAATATTTTTAATGCATTTTTTTGAAGAATAAAATGTTTTTGATAATTTGAGCATGCAAAGCGGGATATCTCCAAAACAATCCAATCAAATTCAATGAAATTTATAACATATATGTTATGGGCCCTTCAGAGTGTAACAAACCATAGATTTTACGACACCTACATTTAATCACATTTTACAGCCATTTTTAGCATAGAATATGCAGTAATTTTGATGAAAAATCATTAATATTAAATTTAAATGCTAATAAAACATTTATTTCACAAAATATTTTTTATCCTGCGATTTGCGACACTTCAGAAGAATCAACAAGTATATCAATAAAATTAGCATTGCATAAAGGGCAATTTATTTTTCTTTATGGTGTTTTTCTTAACTTAAAAAATGTTGCTAAAATTTCATAAAAATAATATTTTTTCAAAAGCAAAGGGTGATGCATGTTATTTATTCAATAATTATGACTTTTTAAGCCTATTTGTGTTCTTTAAAACAATAACTTTATTTTGGAAATCAATTTTTGAAAAATTAATCTACGAGCCTAGTCGGATGCCTTAATCGTGATCAAAGTTATTTTAAAATGACATAATTACGAACTTCTAGAGTTTCGTGATTCATTTTTTTAAATAAAAATAAACACATTGTACGTATTGATTCCCATGTAAACTGTATTTCGTTGCTTTTTATAAGCGTGTGTTACCTTTACTAATTTACAAATTACATAAATTTTTATTATTAAATTTATGAGTTTATGAATAAATATTATGATTAACTGCGCATTCCTAGATTTGAAATGCAAATATAAGTTAATACAATCTATAAATCCAAAAAGTTACTATTTATTGATGATAAATACTTATTGAATGCTTTTAAACACAGATTGAGTTTTTTATAGTATTCTTTTCACCTTTATTGGTATTGCGAATTGCTAAAAATATAAAAATTGATTGAGAAGTCCGAGATGTATCAGGTATAATTTCACAGTGGTTTTCATTCTGTTTTTGAAACATCAATATTTATTTAAAGATTCTTAAATATGTATAAAAGGAAAATCTATTCGAAGAAAGTTTGCTTCCTATTTTTGGAAAAAAAATGCGGGACAAAATGAAATTTCGTTATTTAGGAACCCATATTCGATTCCGACTCAGGAAAAAAGAATTACCATTCTACGAACTTCAAGATGTAGAAAGCGTTTCTAGTAGAGAGAAATATATCGAGACTTTTATTTCACAGAAATATATTGAATTGAAGTCAGAGTTTTGATTTCGTTTCAATTGAATACCTTTAGTTCAATAAACGTCTGAATATAAGGAGAAATTTGGATTTTGAAGAGGAATACTACTCAAAACCTTTTGAATAAGTAAAATTTATAGGCTTTTATGTTATTAAAATCAGTTATATGATAAAGAAAAGAAAAGGTTTTCTTTACATTAATTCTTATCAGTATTTATGAGATAACTTGTTGATACAGAATGTGTTAAATTTATTATTTAGCGGTTTAAAATGTAATTTTCAATATAAATCTTTAAATCCTTACGTATTAAAAGAAAGAAGTAGAATTTCCTTTAAAATTTTTCACTTTTGAATTATCAGAGAAAATTAACTTTGATACAAACATTTAATATTTTTGAAATAAATACAAGGGGTGATCAAATGAAAAGGTACGAAACGACACGGTGAGTACAAATATAGACTTTATTCAAAATATACACCATAGGCCTGAGCACAACGATCCCACTGATGAACAAGCCGCAGGATTCCTTGTTCCCAGAATTCCTGTGGCTGTGACGAGACCCAGTCCTTCACAGTGTCCTTGAGTGCGTCGGCCGAGTTGAAGCGCTTTCCTTTCAGGTGTTCCTTCAGTGGACCAAACACATGGAAATCGCAGGGTGACATGTCCGGACTGTAGGACGGATGGTCCAACGCCTCCCATTGGAACTTGTCCAGTTGAATTTGTGTGACTCTGGAGATGTGTGGACACGCGTTATCATGGAGCAGAACCACACCCTCCGTGAGCAGCCCCGGTCTTTTGTTCTTGATGGACCTGCGTAGGCGTCGGAGTGTCTCACAGTACACATCGGAGTTAATGCTTTCTCTGTGCTCGAGTCATTCTGTGCTCGCATTATTTGGACGCCGCTTTTTATAAGAACCTTTGCCTCTCCTGCGCATGCGGGCACCCGCGCATGATCCGATCCCAGTCGAGTCTCCAATGGCATCCCGAGATGTCTCGCTACATTCTCCCTTGGCGGAATATGCAAATATTTAACTGTTTCATTTTTATGTCGTTTCGTACCTTTTCATTTGATCACCCCTTGTAGATAATATTATTAAACCTAGTTTAAAGCTGATGTTTGATGAGTATAAAGTTTTAATATTAAATATCTGTAATATTCAAATTTTAATTAAAAGTTTCAATGAACATTTCAGTTGAAAGCCTTTTAATTAGGACAATTTTATTTCTAATAAATCGAGTATTAATATTTTGAATCGTTCATTTTCTTTTATGTACAGAAATATGATATAGAGAAATGAATAACTATTAATACAAACCGGAACTTTATCTAATTTATGCAATTAAAACTGAATTTGTATATTTTGAGCTTTTAAAGCCGTAATTTTTAACTATTCTTATGGAATATTTTTTAATAATTTATCATTTTTTTAAATGTGTGATTCGAAATGTTATTTAACTAATTTTAATTAGTGCACAGAGCATACATTAAAAAGTAAAGTACATATTTCTCAAATCAGTGCTAAAAATTATCTCATTTAAGTAAAACATATTTTTACATATTATCAATAATTCTATTTTATGTAACTTTTTCAGAATATGTTTAAATAATACATAATACTCATAGAAAAAATTATTTTTTCTAACAGTCCTTGAAAATTGAAAAAAATGTACCCAAAAAAATTAAGTTCTTAAGTAATATCTTTATAAAATCAAAGAAAAATACTTAACATCTAAAAAGAAAAGTCATTCTCAACTGATATTAATTTCATGAGATTGGATTAATTCTTTTTTTTTTATTTGAAAATTGCCTTGAAACATTTTTTTTAATTTTCTCATTCAAAACTGTCGTTTTTAATTTTCTCGTCATTCTAAACGTTCCATCTTTATTCTTATATTTATTGGGATAGATAAAGATATTAATCATCTACACCAAAAGAGATCCTTCCGCTCTAAATGCATTTATGAATGCCATACTCATTGTGCTCTCCCAATTACTGAGGATAACGGCTCAGCAACCTTTTCTTCCTTGCTAAATAGTTTTTCGTTTAATATTCCCTTCGGGATAGGAAAGTTTGGCATTCCTAAGCAAATATGTGAGGCAGAAAAATTACTCCCATTTAGAGCTGATTGCCATTTAATTAAGTTTTGGGAATAAACACCTCTTTCATGTGAGGAAATCAATTCGATCAAAGGGTGCTAGTCGCTTATGGGATAATGATGAATATACAACTTTCACACAGAGAGAGAATTACGTGAACCTAATAATAGCGATATTTGGTTCAAAAGGAAATGTATGAATTTTCTTGACGGTAAAGACTATCATTTAAATTTATTAAAATGCATACAAAATTTTAAATTATTATTTTTGTGTTTTTAATACACCGTAATATTTGAAAGTATGTCTTAAAAAAAGAAGAAACGCATTTTGACAAGTAGGTTGTTTCTCATCTATTATTGGATCAACCAATTACTCTTTGAACAAATTTGCAATGCTATTATTCTATATCTCTGTTTTTTTAATAAAATTATTTGATCTTTGGAACACAAAGCATGTATTGATATTATAATTATTTTGTACGGACAATGCTTATAGTCATCGGTCCTATACTGTTAATTAGTAAAATTTCTCAAGAAAGTAATAATAATCATAATGTAGTTAAAATAGCAAACATTAGTCAATTAACCTTAAATCAGAAAAAGCAATTTTAATATAGTAAGCGAGTTATTTTGTATTATGAAACAATGTATTATATTTCACTTAATTGGTTTAACGGGCTGTTTTGTAAAAGAATCAAGCGTCTGATTCTATAAAGACTATGTAAAAGATAATTCTCTTATGATTATTTAATATTATATTTCTATCTTGGGAATATAATAAGATAGGAATATAACGATAATTAGTAGTTAGTCTTCAAAGAAAATTTTAATTTAGTTTTGTCTTATTTCTTTTATTTAAAAATATGCATCAGTGATGAAGAAAATAATTAATATAATCAAATACATTTGAATTAGCTTTTGTACAATTAATCTTGACCTTAATTACATTAGAGCAAACCATTATGCCACTTACATTTGAGTTATGGTCAAATAATAAAATTGAACCTGATATGTCTTCTCATTTTACATTTCTAGATGACTAAAATGAGACCATGACCAGTGTAATTAAGGTCATTCTTTTATGATTATTTCATATTAGATTTTCAAGGAGTAAGCCGGAGATGCTCTGTGTATTAGATCAGAGCTTTATTATCAAGGAAGGCCTAATTACCTAAGTCGGACAAGAATACAAACACACACACCAACTCAAATATATACCTATACACATTTAAAAGGGCAATTTTAATATTCAGAGTTCTTATAAATTGAAAATTTTCATTAGATTTATTTTCAACTAGTAAATTCATTAAATAAATTATTCAAAATTGTGTCCCTACATTTAATTATTTATGCATTCAGCTATTTATATAAAAAATATAAAGTTAATTAGAACACTTTTTATAAATATGAGAAATATTCTAAATTATAGGATATTTTGAATTGTTGATCTAACCATAATTCGGCAAAACTATCATGTTTTATAATTGCAAATAATGAGGCTTTTTAAACCTAAATTTCAAAAAGGAATTTTGTCAGAAATTTGATTTATAACTGATTTTTGTAATTCTCTTTCGAAAGCGACTTCATTTTGGAAAACACGTCACCATTGAATATTCTGATATATTTCCACAATGAAAAAGTTTCCTTGCAATACAAGTTTTTCTTACTGCTTTCTCTCATAATAATAATTTTATATATAAAAATTTAACTAACTCATCAACAACTAATACGCTAGAAAATATAATTATTAGGGAGATAAAGAAACGCAGAAAAATTATTGAGAAAATAACCCTTTTTATCAAATGACTTATTCTTATCAAATTATTTTATTTCGGTTTAAAAACAATGTTTAAAAAATTCATAACTAATCAGATATTTTAAATAAGCATAATTTAATATACGGGTTTTTTTAGTTTCTCTAAGGTTATTCTAAAATAGAAAATAAGAAAACATCTTTTTAATAAAGATATCTTATAGTCTTGATTAGTTGTTTGCCTTATTTCCACGAGTGTGTTTATATTATTTTGATAACGGTTTTAAATTTATCCGTTATACGTATTTAGTAGTTAAGTGAAGCTGTAGCTATATATATATATATATATATTTGGAGGGCTAGATACCTTTTCAAATGATTTTATGCAAATATCCTTTAAATGCGCATAAACAATTGTTCAGGAAACTAGTATACTTTCCGCAAAGCATATCCGCTGTTTATATATCCGACCATTGAACATATTGCCATTACAGTCATCTGGGCCCATGATACTGTCTGATTTGGTCCAGTCATGAATACGACTTCATCATCATCATCATCATCATCATCATATATCCGTCTTATATATTATGTGTATCTCTGTTTGTAGTTTTAAAATGCTTGTGTATGGTTAAGTTGCGATTGCAGATTAAATATATCAAGGAATTAATATCTTCATATGTACGGAAATGAAATTCCATTTGAGATCATAACATATCTACACGATATATACATTAAAGAAAGCTCTATTGTTAGAAGTAAATGCATTCAATTGTGGCATTTTCCTAAAGGGTTTCTTTTATAGTAGATAGCGAAAACTTTTCACTTTGTTCATTTATGCTTTTGAGTAAGGTCAGTTAATTTATAATCATACAAAGATATGAAATGATTTACATTTTCTTTACATTGAATTAATCGCTGAAATATGTACTCATTTCTTAAAATATCACACAAAAACAGAAAACTAGATTTCACAGCTTTTACAAATTATTTATAAAAGTATAATCTTCTCTACCTTGAAAAAATTCTAGATTTTATTTAAAATAGAAAATAGGAGATTTTGCTTAAGTTGTTTTAAATTTCCTTTGACAACGAAATGTGCTCATCAATAAAGAAAAGTACAATAAATTCCTAAATCAAGATAAATTCCTCTGTTATTTTAGCTATTTTAGCTATATTTAGTTATAAACTGTTAGAATGGAGAAACATGAAATAATTAGATCAATAGAGATTCAATAGTACCTTTAAATAATCGTCACGTATTAGAGGTTGTTACAAACTATGAATAGCGAAAAGAGCTTACAGTAATTTTTATAATGTAAATCTTAACCAGACAATAAATTTTGAAAATTTAGAATTTAAACTTTTATTGCAGATGTATTTAATTTAAAACACGCAGAATATTTTGTTGAATAAAGGAATGTATGAATGAAATTTGTATAGTAAAATGATCCAAACTGACCTCGAAAATACACGAAAAATAATTGCGTGTGCGTTTGTGAGTGAGAGAGACACATTTATTTTAGACAAAAAAATATTCGAAAGAAAGCTTTAAAAAATTTCATACCTTACTCTTGGTGAAAATTGCAACATTATGAAAAAATCTTTAGAAATAAATGAAATTTATTCAAGATTTACAGTTACATTATTTCTCCAAAAAGGTCTAAATTACTTTTCTAGTAGTTTTCTTAAGGTTGCGACAAACTTTGCTTCTTAAGTTTGCAACTACTTGCGACAACTTAAAAAAAATAGAGAAATGGGGATTTTTTGTGTTTTTAGATTTGTTGAGTAAATGTTTTAAAAAAATATGCTAAATTAAGAGGAGAAAAAGAAATTATTTTCATTAAAATGAAAAAATTGGTAAAAATTTACAAAAAATAACATAAACGTGGCCCATTCTGTACCAAAAGTTTATGAACAAATTTTCATTTTTTCAAATCTAATGCATTGCTATGTTATTCTTTTTCAAAATGACCCTTAGGATAAGAGATATTTTTATATTTTTTACAAACCTTAGAGCACTTTATCTTAATTATTGTATGAAATTGCTTAAAAAAACAGTGATTATATGGGACTGTAAGTTTTGTAATAAAAGAGGATTAATAAATCTGAAGTTTTTAACACTTCTACTACTATACAAAACATACACACAAATTTTCAGTTCATTATTTTAAAAATATTTTGAACAATCGCTGTCCTTTTTGAGCATTTTCAAAAAAACGCATGTTGAGTAAAACGCGTTTTAGAGAATGACATCTTGCTTGAAATAATGGCATCTGCTATTACTAAAACACTTGTAGTTTTTGTTCGAGTGAATGGAAAATAATATACTTGGTATTTTTATAAAGCTAATAAAATAGCCTATAAATTAGAATCATAAAAAAATTTTTCAATTTTTGGCAAAATTCACAATTTTAGGGTAGTCGGATATCTTAATGTACAATTTTAAAATGTAATTATTTTATATCGTCGGCCTAGTTATCAGAATGCCTAACTCCACAAAATGTTGAAATAAGACTTTTAATGCCCTCTAGTGGAGTACTTTGAAGCCTATCCATTGGATTACTTCATATGTCCTGCAAAAATATCGTTAATTCATAATTTCATTGAAATAATTCCCGTGCTTAGCAAAAATAAGTCTTTTTACTTGCTCCCGTAAAAGTTCATCCAGAAGGAAATACGCGTTCTGATAATTAGGCCGACGATATT